>SJYC01110254.1:0-30378 GCA_006408675.1 Madoqua kirkii
ATTGACATATGAAAGAAAATACTTGGAGATCACTGTACCAAGGAATAGGATATAGTTAATTCCTCACTGTTCTGAAAGGAAAAAGTCCTTGCCAATAAACTTCAAATAATGTGAATAATTTGGTCATTAAGTTTTTTATACACATTATATGAAATTCACCTACTCAGAGCCACTGAAGTGACAATGTTAAGAATTGGTAAAAATAACCATCAATGAAACATTATCATTATCATCAACTGTGCTTCAAATCACTGGCTTGATGATATATTGAAAAGACCTAAATTTAGTGAAAAGGTTTTGTGAGGCCTTATTTCTCCATAATAATTTGGTACAGAGTTAAGTTCTTTCTAGTCTTTTGCCTTTCCCTCTTTTTGTGTGTTTTCTCCTCTAGAAGAGAAGTAGACACTCCAACACAGGTCACAGGGATTGCAGAGGGAAACATGTATCTAATGAAGGGAATTCCATTGATTTTTTAGAAATGGAAAATAATTAAAATGTGGAGGATAACTTCAATTTAAATTTATATTGGTGTTTTAAAAACATATCTTCTTCTGAAGCCGTTAGGAATCACATTACATTGTACTAGATGTTACTTCTTATAAAAATGTTGTTTTGTTTAAATTTTTGTGTTACATAATAAATTGCAACAGACACTATTACTCACTGGGTACAATAACCAGCTTGCTCTAAAAGGGGCTAATTAGGTAAGCTAACATTCCTTGTAACCCGCAGAATGAGTTTCACAGGTATCCCTCCGTGAACCAGTTATAAAATGTGTGACTATGGAAGGTGATGACTGAGTTGAATTTATCAAAAATTGTATTCCACATTCTGTTGGCCTCAGGCAAACTAGATGACTTCAAAATTAGTTTCATTCTTCTCTTACACTAATGTACTGCATAGGGGTATTGTGAAGTGTACTTAAAATTTATGTAGAGTTTTATATCCAAATCTATAAAGTTATGCATGGGAGTCCTGTTTGTTTATATTGCTGATATGTTGTCCAAATAGTTAAAGAGAATTAGAACATTATATTTTACACAGAAAACTATGGTTTTGGGTAAAATAATTTTGAACCTGATATTGAAGGTCCTTGAATTGAATCTTTATGATTTTACGAGTTGAGCCATGGAAATTCCTTGGACAAATTTTGAAACTTATCTGGAAACTTGATTTTTCTTTTATAAAGCTGCTAATGTTGCACTGACTTCCCATGGTTCTGTAAATTGTATTGTGACAATATTTGTAAAATCAATTATTTTGAGTGGCTGCTAAGATGCTGAAACACTGAAGGGCTCTTAGAGGTGAGAAGTATCAAAGCCCAGCCCAAGACAGGATGATGTGATGAATCATCAGAGATGCATATATATTTATATATACTCTCAGGGGAATTTATTCTATGGTCTATAAATATTTAACAAACTGTAAGTAAAGTCAGGAGATCAGCAGAGGAAGTTCTCATGCCTTGAGACAATATCAGAACCCAACAGGAAAAAGAGAGACTTCCATTGTTCTCTGGCAAAAACTCAGCTTAAGAAAAGCCAGAAAGAGATAGAGAAGTGAACTCTGTTTACTATATCTCTTCAAACTTCCTTTTTCCCTCTCCTTGCCTTGCTCTGCAAGGACTTGCAAATGGCTAATATCGTATCCAATCCCACACTGTAATTTTCTAATGATCTGAAATAGATCCAACCTTTCTGAAGAAATAACTGGTAGTCTATTTGTTTTCAGTTCAGTTCAGTTCAGTCGTTCAGTCATGTCCGACTCTTCATGACCCCATGAACTGCAGCACACCAGGCCTCTCTGTCCATTACCAAATCCTGGAGTCCACTCAAACCTATGACCATTGAGTCAGTGATGCCATCCAGCCATCTTATCCTCTGTCGTCCCCTTCTCCTCCTTCCCTCAATCTTTCCCAGCATCAGGGTCTTTTCAAATCAGTCAGCTCTTAGCATTAGGTGGCCAACGTATTGGAGTTTCAGCTTCAACATCAATCCTTCCAATGAACACCTAGGACTGATCTCCTTTAGGATGGATCTCCTTGAAGTCCAAGGGACTCTCAAGAGTCTTCTCTAATACCATAATTCAAAAGCATCAGTTCTTCGGTGCTCAGCTTTCTTTATAGTCCAATTCTCACATACATATAAGATCACTGAAAAACCATAGCCTTGACCAGATGGACCTTTGCTGACAAACTAATGTCTCTGCTTTTTAATATGCTGTTTAGGTTGGTTAAAACTTTCCTTCCAAGGAGTAAGCATCTTTTAATTTCATGGCTGCAATCACTATCTGCAGTGAATTTAGAGACCCAAAAATAAAGTCATCCATTATTTCCACTGTTTCCCCATCTATTTGCCATGAAGTAATGGGACCAGATGTCATGATCTTAGTTTTCTGAATGTTGAGCTTTAAGCCAACCTTTTCACTCTCCTCTTTCACTTTTATCAAGAGGCTCTTTAGTTCTTCCCTTTCTGTCATAAGAGTGGTGTCATCTGCATATATGAGGTTATTGATATTTCTCCCAGCAATCTTGATTGCAGCTTGTGCTTCCCCCAGCCAGCGTTTCTCATGATGTACACTGCATAGAAGTTAAATAAGCAGGGTGACAATATATAGCCTTGATGTACTCCTTTTCCTATTGGAACCAGTCTGCTGTTCCATGTTCAGTTCTAACTGTGCTTCCTAATCTGCATATAGGTTTCTCAAGAGGCAGGTCAGGTGGTCTGATATTCCCATCTCTTTCAGAATTTTCCACAGTTTATTGTGATCCACACAGTCAAAGGCTTTGGCATAGTCAATAAAGCAGAAATAGATGTTTTTCTCTGGAACTCTGTTGCTTTTTCAGTGATCCAGCGGATGTTGACAATTTGATCTCTGGTTCCTCTGCCTTTTCTAAATCCAGCTTGAATATCTGGAAGTTCATAGTTCATGTACTGCTGAAGCCTGGATAATTTTAAGCATCACTTTACTAGCATATGAGATAGTGCAGTAGTTTGAGCATTCTTTGACATTGTCTTTCTTTGGGATTGCAATGAAAACTGACTTTTTCCTGTCCTGTGGCCACTGCTGAGTTTTCCAAATTTGCTGGCATATTGAGTGCAGCACTTTCGCAGCATCATCTTTTAGGATTATATTTGGCTCAACTGGAATTCTGTCACCTCCACTAGTTTTGTTTGTAGTGATGCCTCCTAAGACCCACTTGATTTCACATGTTAGTATCTGGCTCTAGGTGAGTGGTCACACTATCTTGAATATCTGGATCATGATCTTTTTCATAAAGTTCTTCTGTGTATTCTTGCCACCTCTTCTTAATATTTCTTGCTTTTTTTTACTTCCATAACATTTCTGTCGTTTATTGAGTCCATCTTTGCATGAAATATTACCTTGGTATGTCTAATTTACTCATAGAGATCTCTAGTTTTTCTCATTCTATTTTTTTCCTCTATTTCTTTGCATTGATCACTGAGGAAGGTTTTCTTATTACTCTTTGCTGTTCTTTGGAACTCTGCATTCATCTTCTCCTTTACTTTCACTTCTCTTCTTTTCACAGCTATTTATAAGGCCTCCTCAGACAGTCATTTTAAAATTGCCTAGATCCAAAAATTGCCTAGATCCTTGCAACTCAAAGAGAAGTCCATGAACCAGAAGCATCAACAATAACTGAGAGTATTCTTAGGATCCATCACAGACAGGCTGAGTCATAATCTGCAATTTAAAAAGACGTTTGACAGCCTGGGTGGGAGGGGAGTTTGAGGGAGAATGGATACATGTGTATGTATGGTTGAGTCCCTTTGCTTATCCTCCTGAAACTATCACAACATTGTTAAATGGCTATATTCTAATATTAAATAAAAAGATGCCTGAGTGATTTATCTATATACCTA
The DNA here is from genome assembly GCA_006408675.1 of Madoqua kirkii. Taxonomy (NCBI): domain Eukaryota; kingdom Metazoa; phylum Chordata; class Mammalia; order Artiodactyla; family Bovidae; genus Madoqua; species Madoqua kirkii. Next base: position 3,885 of record SJYC01110254.1, read on the forward strand.
TATTAAAGCTTATAGATATTGGCCTTGATATTGTGACATAATTTAAGAATGCATATTCTTAATCCATCCCCTTGTAATTAATCATAATCAAATACACATCGGAGGTCTAGACCAATCAGTCCTGGTAGCGTTTCGGAATTTTACCCCCCCTTCTCCTATCCTTAGATTCTCCTATTCACAAATTTCTCCATTTACTGATCCCTACAGACAATGGCCAGTATATTTGGAAAAGTAAGTCACTTAAATTTGGAAATTTAAGTCTTTATAAAAATAGAGATCTCAAATAAGAGCTATTGACTGTTTTATTTTATATTCTTCTTACAAAGGAAGGCTAGCCACCCTGATTGCTTCCTTCAGTTCAGTTAAGGTCAGTCGCTCAGTCGTGTCCGACTCTTCGCAACCCCATGAATTGCAGCACGCCAAGCTTCCCTGTCCATCACCATCTCCTGGAGTTCACTCAGACTCACGTTCATTGAGTCAGTGGTTCCATCCAGTCATCTCATCCTCTGTCGTCCCCTTCTCCTCCTACCCTCAATCCTTCCCAGCATCAGAGTCTTTTCCAGTGAGTCAACTCTTCTCACGAGGTGGTCAAAGTACTGGAGTTTCAGCTTTAGCATCACTCCTTCCAAAGAAATCCCAGGGTTGATCTCCTTCAGAATGAACTGGTTGGATCTCCTTGCAGTCCAAGAGTCTTCTCCAATACCACAGTCCAAAAGCATCAATGCTTCGGTGCTCAGCCTTCTTCAGAGTCCAACTCTCACATCCATACATGACCACAGGAAAAACCATAGTCTTGACTAGACAAATCTTAGTTGACAAAGTAATTTCTCTGCTTTTGAATATACTATCTAGGTTGGTCATAACTTTTTTTCCAAGGAGTAAGTATCTTTTAATTTCATGGCTGCAGTCACCATCTGCAATGATTTTGGAGCCCTCAAAAATAAAGTCTGACACTGTTTCCACTGTCTCTCCACCTATTTCCCATGAAGTGATGGGACCGGATGCCATGATCTTCGTTTTCTGAATGTTGAGCTTTAAACCAACTTCTTCTCTTTCCCTTTCAGTTTCATCAAGAGGTTCTTTAGCTCTTCTTCACTTTCTTCCATAAAGGTGGCATCATCTGCATATCTGAGGTTATTGATATTTCTCCCAGCAATCTTGATTCCAGCCTGTGTTTCTTCCAGCCCAGCATTTCTCATGATGTGCTCTGCATATAAGTTAAATAAGCAGGGTGACAATATACAGCTTTGATGTACTCCTTTTCCTATTTGGAAACAGTCTCTTGTCCCATGTCCAGTTCTAACTGTTGCTTCCTGACCTGCATACCGATTTCTCGAAAGGCAAGTTAGGTGGTCTGGTATTCTCATCTCTTTCAGAATTTTCCACAGTTTACTGTGGTCCACACTGTCAAAGGCTTTGGCATTGTCAATAAAGCAGAAGTAGATGTTCTTCTGAAACTCTCTTGCTTTTTCCATGATCCAGCAGATATTGGCAATTTGATCTCTGGTTCCTCTGCCTTTTCTAAAACCAGCTTGAACATCAGGAAATTCACAGTTCACGTATTGCTGAAGACTGGCTTGGAGAATTTTTAGCATTACTTTACTAACATGTAGATGAGTACAATTGTGCAGTAGTCTGAGCATTCTTTGGCATTGCCATTCTTTGGAATTGGAAGGAAAACTGACCTTTTCCAGTCCTGTGGCCACTGCTGAGTTTTCCAAATTTGCTGGCATATTGAGTGGAGGACTTTCACAGCATCATCTTTCAGGATTTGAACCAGCTCCACTGGAATTCCAACACCTCCACTGGCTTTGTTTATAGTGATTCTTTCTAAGGCAAGCCTTGGTAGCATAGTGGTTAGGCAGGCAGGTAGGCAGGCAGATTAGGGCCTGTAAGTCAGGAGTTCAAATCCCGGTTGCTTTCTTACAACTACCAAAAAGTCATTTAAAAGTCTGAGTGGAAGCACTGGGCATAGACCAGAGCATAAGAAAACCAGAGTGTATTTTCAATGCGTGAGAGACATAAAAATACAGATTCCAATGCTCCAAACGCCCAAAGCCTGATTTTTCCAGGAATAGTATTTTTAAAATGGATTATTCTTTGTTCATTTATAGATAAATTCACTATACCTGGCTTTATTTAAACCTGTGGTTTTATCTGTCTAGGAATTGACTGTATAGACTGGTCAACAAGTACTCTCTTGCATTCATTGTTATTAGAAATTTACCTCACAGTGTTCTGGACTAATGTGAGGTCCATAAATCACCTGCATGATGAACGTGGTATGCTTGTCAAAATTTCAGTTTCCTTGGCCACTCCTAAACAACGGGGATCACTGGATGGACTTGGTATTGCTTCTGTTTGCCCAGGAACATCTAATACACAGTCAAGTCTGGAAACTACTTCTCTAGAGCATTAGTTTTTAACTCCAGTTGCATATTAGAACCACCTGAGGACATTTCAAGTCTACTCTACTATACTCTAAGCCCAGTGCTTCTGATTTATCTGGTCTGCAGAGTTGAGATTGGCAGCCATCAGTATTAAATGTCCTACAGTGATTCTAACCAGTTTTCCTGCTAATATAACCCACGACTAACTAGTGACCACAAAATGAGGTGCCAAAGAATTAATGCCTTTGAATTGTTGGAGAAGACTCTTGAGAGTCCTTGGACAGCAAAGAGATCAAACCAGTCAATCCTAAAGTAAATCAACACTGAATATTCATTGGAAGTACTGTTACAAAAGCTCCAATACTTTAGCCACCTGATGCAAAGAGCCAACTCAATGGAAAAGTCCTTGATGCTAGGACAGACTGAAGACAAAAGGAGAAGAGGGCGGTAGAGGATGAGATGGTCAGGTAGCATCACTGACTCAGTGGACATGAATCTGAGTAAACTCCAGGAGATGGTGAAGGACAGGAAAGCCTGGCATACTACAGTCCATGGGGTCACAAAAGTTGGACATGATTTAGCAACAATGAACACATGAAAATAATTAGATCAATATTGGTGCTTTGCCATCCTGAGTGGGCACTTTCTATACCTTAAACCCCTTTCTGATGTTCACCTAATGCTTCCCTCTCTGCTCATCAAAAGTCAAGTATATTCTATCATTATAACTGCAGATCAGTGAAGAAGTGTCCATCTTAATATCAAAAGAGAACAATTTACAGATATACTCTCATATATCTCACATTTGGATTCATTATCCTTAGCCACAGTTCTTTGCCTTCACAGGAGGGCTACTGTATTTCATTTTGGAGAAATGGAGCACATTTCAAGCAGAGGAAATGGTGCAATAAGTGTAGTCTTCACTAAAATGTCATAAGTGACTTCTTTTAATTCATGAAGCAGGTCATGAGTGATAGTAAGAAGACATGAGATTCTTATTCTATTTCTCTTCCAAGCCATTTCAGCAATACTGTCATGTAGCTTCTATGTCAAAAGAAAACAGGCAAAATTATTATAACAGGTGCAGTTCAATGGATAGTTATACTAAAAAGCTGTGCCTAAATCACAAATATTATAAATAAAGTAAGGACCCTACCAGAGACAGATGTAAGAAGGATCTCTGTAGTTTATTTTTTTTGTAAAGTAAAAAAGGAAATTGCTTTTTTTTAAAGTACACATTTTAGGATAGGGTAATAGTTTACAAAAAAAGATGTGCGTTTATGTAGACCCAATAATTTTATATAATTGATTAGACAAAAGAGAGCTTAGAAATACTCTAGCACTAATTTACTTGTTTACATGTGAGAAAAAGACAAATACCATTAGAGATTACGTGACATTTTTAATACTGTAGTTAAAAGCAGCAAGAAGTGTCCTGACTTCTTGCCTGTGATCTTCCTATTCCAACATCTTCTTTGTCTTTGAAATGATAAATGAAATTAAATATAAGAGTCTGACATTTAGATTCATACCATGAAATCAGGTGTTTTAAAGGCATGATTGATTCCTAAGGTGCAAAAGATCACTAATGCATGAGCATTTAAATATCTAAATTGGATGTAATAATACATTTTATAGAAGATTTAAAATGGTCTGGGCTTTTAATGTTAATAGTTTTCAAACATATCCTAATAGGTAGGCCAATTAACACAGAATGAATACTTAGGGCCATCATTTAAATAATGTGAAAGTTAAATGTGCTTCTTATCTTTTATCCCTTTTATTTTGAGACACTAAGTGTTGGTTTGCATCTGGTAAGCTTTGCTATTCACATGTGGCTTTTGTTGTGCAGTTTGTAAATAAAACAGGACTAGAAGTCAATTCAAATTAAAAAATAAAATTCATGGCCAATAGTTTCCTAAAAGACCGGTTATATGGCAGATGGATAGAGTGATACTTGGCAAATTACCTACTCCATTGTCTCCTCATTCTCTGATTTGTAAAAGGGGACTTACAACTATTCCTTCATTAAAAGATAATTTGTGTAAAGATTTAGTATTTACATTTGAAAGAACCCATTCATATTGTCAAGTACAACTTTCATAGCTAATTATTTTGGGGATGTTTTTTGAAGAGAATAAAAGAAAGCCCGCACTCTTGAGTAATCTGAGTGGAGTAGGATTAAGAAGTTATTAGTGCAGAATAATTACATTAGAATACATTTTTTGTATTCCATATAAAATTTTGAGCATCCTAGATGGTGACAGTGGAGTAATCATTCAAATAAGTACAACTTTGTTTGAAATAAACATAATCTGTTTAAGGAAAGGTGAAGTGTTTTCTCAAGGAAGTTAGGTGCGATAAACTGAGTAAGAGAGCTGAAAGTCTGATTCAGAATACTTACTAGCTGTGAAAGGTTGGGGAATACTACAGATGAACATGAACCAAATGTCCTAAAAGGAGTGTGAAGTGAAAGTCGCTCCCTCGTGTTCAACTCTTTGTGACCCCCTGGACTGTAGCCCACCAGGCTCCTCTGTCCAGGGAATTCTCCAGGCCAGATACTGGAGTGGGTAGCCACTCTCTTCTCCAAGGAATCTTCTCAACCCAGGGATCAAATCCAGGTTTCCTGCACAAGACTCAAAAAGAAAGCCACTGCCTTCTAGAGTCAATTCAGTATCCACCGAAAAGAAATAAAGATGATTATCCCACTGATCTTAGTATTAACTGCACATTGCAGATGCAGCATTTTTCCTGATAATTTGTGAGAGGCACATTTAGCTAGTGAGTAAACCTAGCTAGCTGCCTGTCCAGTAAGTGAAATGCCACATAGCTTTTTTGTTCTATATGCATTATTTCATATGCTATAATGCTTAGGTTGTGATTTTTAAACATAGACAAATTTGAAAATACTTATTGTTTTTATAAATGGACACTCAAAAGAAATCGCGATCAGCTTTGATGCCGAGAGTAAACATAAGCCAAGAATTCCAAGAAACTTAGGGTGTAAGTCAAGGGCTAGAGAAAGTGATATTTCTGCTGGCAATGGCTGTTTGGGGGTATCTGTTAGAGAGATTTTCTCACTACTAAGTTAAACCAATGATGATTCTTTCTTATCCAACAATGAATTGGATATGATTTGTAATCTTTGAAAACCTTCAGGGGCTGCAATATGAAGGTGTGAACATTTCATAAATAATTGCCCACATTTGGTAAAATCAATTCTGTTTAGAGTCTAAGATGGAAAGTATAGCTCTGGGCACATCTAATGACCCTCCCACCATAGACAAGGATGAGTACTCTGTGTGAAGGATATAATAGGATAAAAGGATTCAGATTCTTGAATCCTTTGATTATGATCCATTTCATAGATAATAAGTCTTTAGCTGCTTCGCTGATTCTTCAACAAAGTGTCAGGTTTTCTCAGGTAGCTGATGGTGTAAAATCATCTATGCCCTGTGACTTAACAAAAGCCAGTTAAATTTTTCCATATAACATTGATTTCATAGTAATGGAAATACCTTCTTTATGTGCTGTGCATTACTCGGTTGGTTACTGCATGGTTAGATGTATGATAATTAATAAAGTGAAAAATTCAGGACAATTTTCAATTCAAATATGCTGTATTGTCATCTTGAAATGCTATTGACAGTAAAATAGCAACCAAGGTGGAAAAGATATGAAATAAGAAAATTACAATTTGACAACAACCACAATAATAATTGTTTAGACAAGAGGTACTGATAGTTACTAAATTGAGAGAATTATAAGAAACAGAGTATCATCGGTACCTCCCATAAGATACTAATTAATTATAAGCACAATAATAGAATCTTTGCCATGTAGAAACCTAGCAGATACCACTGTAGCCAGGTGATCATAACTAACTTTACCAATAATGGGATAACTTTGCCTCCTAATGAATGATTAATCAAAAGTACAACATTTCTTTTCTGGTGTTTCTCCCCAAAATGTGTAACTTGAATTTAAATTTGAGGATACCTCAGACAAAGTTCTACAAACAAAGAGCTTGCACTGTTCAAAAATGTCAAGGCCACAATAGAAAGACTAAAGAACTGTTCCAGATTAAAGAAAACTGATGAGGAATGACAACTAAATGCAACATGTGGTCCTGGCTTGGATTTTAGACCCAAAATTTGTTTCCTTTGCCATAAAGAACATTAGTGGGACTTTAGAATTTGAATAAGGAATGTAAATTGGATAGTAATGCTGGTTTAATGTCAGTTTTCTGAATTAACTACATGTGTGAATTTTGACTCTTAGGAAATATATGCTGAAGTGTTTAGGTGTAAAAGAGTGTCATATGTACAATACTTACTGTTAAATGATTTAGATACTATAAAGGATGTATGGACCAAGAAATAAGGGGAATGACAATACAAATGCCTGCATATCAGAAAGGAAGGGTTTAGGACAATGGTACTCAGCACTAGGGCACTGAGGAGGCATAGGGACAGCACACAGTTTGTGGGAGATTTCCTTATGGATCCTGTCTGACCTTCTACTCAAAGTATGCTCCATGGACGAGAAATATGGACACTAGCTGGAAAATCATTAGACATGCAGAACTTTTGGTCCTACCGAAATCTAATGTTCAAAAACTTGCATCTTAATAAGGTCAGCAAATGATTGGTATGTTATGAACTTCTGAGAAGCACTGCTCTGTAACCTCCCCACCAGGTATAATGTGGCTGGAGTCATAGGAATGAGGTGGGAAAAACTGGAGTCTTACTATACTTAGAGATGCCTTCCTTGGAATATGTCTGGAATGTGAGTCATTGTTACTGTTATCCAAGTATATGCTAAAACTCAAAGGACCTAAAAATCATTGTCAGAATTTTTATGCTTTTCTTATCTTGAACTAGAATTTTCATCTGAAATTGTAAAATCAGTGCAGAAAGTTATGATCAGTATTATTTTAAATGAAATAGCATGGAATAAAGTATAAAATATGAAAATTCATTACACATGGTTAGTAAATCCTGTGTCACCCTGAAGACATGGAATGGCCCCCAAGTTTGGTTCAGATGTAGTGATTGATGATGCCACACATGCCAGGAAAGTATGAAAAAATATATTACCCATATAATAGGCTTTCTGGGGACAGTAGAGCAATTTTAAGTGGCAAAAAGAAATCACTTCAGAGAGTTATGTAAGGGGAGTAGTGTGGGGTTTTCATGGTGTTAAGGAGTGGAGATGTGGCAAAAATTCCCATGAGCAAATTGGACCTTGAGTGGCTTGAAATCCCACATCTCTCTTAGCTCCAACGGAGGGAACTTATTAATTTGCCCAGATTTGAGGTAAGAGAAAAAGAGAGTATGTGGGGCACGGAGGCTGTCAGTAGCCAAATATCAAAAGCTGAGTCACATTCTTCATCACAGAAAGCATCACACACATCATGACAATTTTTCTCAGTAGTATGTGTGCACATGTATATGCACTGGATTCTGAAAGACATACTCTTTTGGTTTGTGGTTAGAAAAGTTTGAAAGTCAGGTTAAATTAAATTATTATTTAAAGAATGCAGATTCATAGTGGTTTGCTTTTTTCTTTCCTGAGTTCATGACCAGATTAAGTGCAGAAATGAATTTTAATGGTCTTACTCAGTTCTTACTGTCTCCTTTTTCTTTTATTCCAGGGAATTTAAGGACTAGGAAATTTAAAATCCATATAGTAACACCCTTAGTGCCTGCAAAGCCATTTGGTTCATGTGGACTATATTGCTAAAGTTATTTCATTTAATTTAAACTTGACAATTAGACCCTGTGGTCCAGTCTCAACACAGAACAATCTGATGGTATAAATACTTGAATCCCACATATATTAACCTTTCTCACAGCATCTTTCTTGATACTTCCTTCTTATCTATTTTTTAACACAGTTTGGGACAGATTTTTTGAATTTTTAGAATCCACAAAAACAGAAATTCAAAATAAACTTTTCTTTCTACCCAGCAGAAGTTACTATCATCTGGTTTAACCAGATAAGTGTAAGTTTTCCATAATATATTTTATTATCAAGCAGAATTTAATTAAGAATATTTTATTTCAATGTGCTTACAATATATTTAGCACCTGTTTTGCCTCATATCTCCTCCTGCTAACCCCTCTCCCAACACTGACCTTGATTATAGCATTTCAGGACATTCCTGTAATAGTGTATATTGGCTTTTATCTAACATTCTAATTATTTCCTTTTTCTTGGAGTTACACATATGAGTTATGGTCACATGACTAGTATTTTCAGAGATATAAATTTCTGATATAATGCTGCTAAGTCACTTCAGTCGTGTCCGACTCTGTGTGACCCCATAGATTGCAGCCCACCAGGCTCCTCCATCCCTGGGATTCTCCAGGCAAGAACACTGGAGTGGGTTGTCATTTCCTTCTCCAATGCATGAAAGTGAAAAGTGAAAGGGAAGTCGCTCAGCCATGTTCAACCCTTAGCATGGACTGCAGCTTACCAGGCTCCTCCATCCATGGGATTTTCCAGGCAAAAGTACTGGAGTGGGGTGCCACTGCCTTCTCTGTCTGACATAATAAGTATTTAATTTCCTTATTCTTGAGCTAAGTGTACTTTTGCTGCTAAGTTGCTTCAGTCATGTCTGACTCTGTTTGACCACACAGATGGCAGCCCACCAGGCTCCCCCGTCCCTGGGATTCTCCAGGCAAGAACACTGGAGTGGGTTGCCATTTCCTTCTCCAATTCATGAAAGAGAAAAGTGAAAGTGAAGTCACTCAGTTGTGTCCAACTCTTAGCAACCCCATGGACTGTAGCCCACCAGGATCCTCCGTCCATTGATTTTCCAGGCAAGAGTACTGGAGTGGGGTGCCATTGCCTTCTCCAAAGTGTACTTTTAAATGTAGATAATTTGGCAGTGAGATGATGCCAGTCACACAGATGTGCACATACACATACATACACATACACACATTTACACACACAGAGCCTGATAGACAAATGGAAAATGTTGATTAAAATGATATCACTTTTCAGTGTTACTTGGATTGTGATCTCACTGTATAATAAGCTTCCATTTTCAAAAAGTCTGCAATGTGAGGTGATTTGGACACTGCATTTTAGATTAGAACATAGCTGACTATACAGTTTTCTGACTTAAAAAGCATACTTGCACAATTACCACTCTTTAAAAGAACAGCAGAAGTCACTAGAAACCCTGACATGTGAGGGTCTCGTGATGTTGTTCATCTAGAAGCAGTCTCCGCCTGTGAGTTGGAAGCTATGTGAAGAGAAACGAAGAGTAAAGACACATTTCTGCTTTGTGTTTTTCTCCCTAGGAACTGCTAGAGACTTTTATCGTTAAATTTTGAGCATTTTTCTTTCTTTGGTTGTTCTACTCCACTTCTACTTTTAAAAACTTTTTTTTAAACTATTTTAGTCATCTTCTTGTTTCTTTTTATTTTAACTTATTCTCTTAAATGCTATAAAATTCAAAGACATAGATGGGCTTGTGGAAGAATGTTGATTAGATAAAAAGAAATACTGGTGGGGCTTTTTTCTCCTCCTGAAAGTTTGCTCTGTTACCTCAGTTTTTAAAAATGCCTGAGGTTTGTCTGAACTTACATTTGGAAAAGACTCAGAGGAAGTGCTTAATTTTGCTCCCAGTAGAGCAATAAAGATAACTAGCTGTGGTAGTCTAAATGCCATACGGTCTATGACTTTAAATTAGAGTACAGACACCTTTGGAGAAAACCTTACTGATAAAAAGGGAGAGGTATCATCTATTACTATTGGGTTTTCCTTAAAAAGAAGCTCTGTCATACGGCTTTCCAAAGTACTCTGTGCCCCATATTCCAAAAGGGACATACTTCATTAAAATACTTTGGCTCATTTTCAAGTCTCATTTTTATTAACTTTTTTTCTATGTGACCACACATTTGGGTTTGTTACTGTACAGCTGAGCTAAAAATTTGATTTCCAGAATGTTTGAGAAACACATGCATATTAATAGTATGAATTAATTATATAATAACGTATGTGAAACTAATTAGTCAACAGTTGCTGTTTGAGGTGATTTGCCACTTTAAATTGTAAGTTTCAAAGGTCAAGGGCAAAACAACAAATGATGAAAACTAAAGTTTAATTGGTAATTTAGTTATGAAGTTACACATTACATAAAAACAAAAATTTATTAATGTATTATCTGCACATAAGATATCTATCTATATTTCTACCTAAATCACCAATTAAAATAACCATTAAAGTATTCCATGGATGACTTCCTTCTTTTCTGACATAATTAAGATTAAATTTTTTATGACAACACTGAACCAAGTACCTGATACACTGTCTTTCAGCACATCAGTTCAGTTCAGTTCAGTTCAGTCGCTCAGTCGTGTCCGACTCTTTGCAACCACATGAATGGCAGCATGCCAGGCGTCCCTGTCCATCACCATTTCAGCACATATGTTAGGCCTAATCTGAAAACTGAGGGTCACAAATAAATTGTGAAATGCCTTACTAATCTCATGACAGCATAACTGTTTTCATTGGCAAATATCTATATTTAGATCTATATGTATGAATACATCTCTTTCTATCAATACTAGCCCACTTTGGCTCCTCATCAATATTTTATTGCCTAACTATAATCAAAATATGTTTGCTAATCCATTCTAGCAATTCCAATAAGCAACTTTTACCATTTAGCTCTTGTTTCAAAAAGCTCATTTAAAAATAATAATCATGATATTTACTAATCTCAATTATGTTGACTATATTTCCATTCACTGTCATCTTTCAAAGACCATCCAACTCAGCACCTAGATTACCTCAGTATATCTCTTCATTATAAAACAGAAAATTGGAAAAGATTAAACTTCATGGGTGTCTCTCACATCACTTGGCATCACCGGCTCTGTGGACATAATTTTGAGCAAGCTTTGGGAGTCGGTGATGGACAGGGAAGCCTGGCATGCTGCAGTCCATGGAGTCGCAAAGAGTCTGACATGTCAGCGACTGAACTGACTGACTGTGGGGTCTCTTTGTGATAGATGCTATCAAAATACAAAATCCAAACTGGATTTTGCACACCAAAAGCCATTGTTCAAGTCACTGAGATGAAAACAAACAAACAAAAAAGGTGGATTTACGCAGAGGGTTTTTTTGGAGATAGCCATTGAAACCTGTAGAGTAAGCGTGGAACTTGCTCAAGCCTGGTGCGGAGACTTTTCAATAAACTTCCGAGAAAGTTTAATAACATGACCTCAGTATTGAATGGTGGGCTTCTGTCTGGCTTCTACTTGAAAAATACAAGGGTTAAAATGTTTGAGCCGGCATCTGATAGAGGAGTTGAACAAGAGGTGTACGCATTTTCAGAGTTCTTTGGAGAAAAAGTATGTGACTGTTTCCCAGAATGAGTGGTGGGCTACAAGGGGTGATGGCTGGCCTGGTAGTATTTTAATCTCTGTAGAATTGACCAGCAAGAAACAAAATGAGGAGAGGAATAAAAGTGAGAAGAAAATGCTTTGTGGGCAGTGCAGTGGATATTCTCAGTGGGACCTCTAAAAACCATTAAAAGGTGCCCTAAAAGAGTTGGCTTCAAATACCAACAGTGCCCAGAGACTGTAAAGCCATAGAAAAATAGCACCAGTCAAGGAAGAATTTTCCTCTTCCCCCTACTCTCCTCTCTACACTAAACCCAAGAGCCATCAGAATTCTCTTTTTGCAAGTGGGCAAATCAAATAGGAACATTAAAATGAACCACAATACCACCCTGCACTATTTGCTAGCCTCTTGCCTGTAGAATAGCATAACTATGAAGGGTAAGATTTAATTGCATAATATAATCATATAGGTTTAATCATATAGGTCTTACAGTTAGAATTTTTGAATTGAGACATTATTTCCTGATTTAAAACAGTCATATTATTACTTAGGAGTATTCAGAAGAGCCAGTGGATTGAGTTTTCATGTACATGCAAGGAAAAAATCTGAAAACTGAATTACTTTTTTCTACTTTTTATTACAGAAAATTTCAAACATATTGATTAGAGTGAACAATGAACTCACATGAGCCTAGCACCAATTAGAACAGGCATCAATTTATGCCCGGCCTGTTTCATCTATACCACCAGTTTTGGCTTTATTGAAGCAAATTTCAGATATTGTATCACCTACTGAGTTAATTTAAAAAGACAAAGGGGACAGAGTTACTTTAAGATTATGTTTCAAGAGTCTTAAGTCTAACTGTTGTAGAGCAACAGACATATGAGTGCTTCTGTGTGCCATGTCAGGGATGGTGCTGGTCTGGATTTTAAATCATGCTTAAAGACAGCTGGATTTATGAGATCTAAGAAAGTGGAATTGATTTAAAATGACTAGAAACTGTTGTCTCCTAACCCACTTTGGGCTTCTGGGGAGTAATTCATTCTCTGTCTTAGAATTTATTGTGGAGATTTCATAATACCTGGGGATGTTTTAATACCTTTCAGTTCAGTTCAGTTCACTTGTTCAGTAGTGTCTGACTCTTTGTGACCCCATGGACTGCAACACACCAGGCCTCCCTGTCCATCACCAACTCCCAGAGTTTACTCAAACTTATGTCCATTGAGTTGGTGATGCCGTACAACCATCTTATCCTCTGCCCTCCCCTTCTTCTCCTGCCTTTAATCTTTCCCAGCATCAGGGTCTTTTCAAATGAGTCAGTTCTTCACATCAGGTGGCCAAAGTATTGGAGTTTCAGCTTCAACATCAGTCCTTCCAATGAATATTTTGGACTGATTTCCTTTAGGATAGACTGGTTGGATCTCTTGCTGTCCAAGGGACTCTCAAGGGTCTTCTCCAACACCACACTTCAAAAGCATCAATTCTTTGAAGCTCAGCTTTCTTTATAGTCCAACTCCCCATACATGACTACTGGAAAAAACCGTAGCCTTGACTAGATGGACTTTTGTTGACAAAGTAATGTCTCTGCTTTTTAATATGCTGTCTATGTAGGTCATAACTTTTCTCCCAGAGAGCAAGTGTCTTTTAATTTCATGGCTGTAGTCACCATCTGCAGTGATTTTGGAGCCCCCAAAAATAAAGTCTGTGACTGTTTCCACGGTTTCCCCATCTATTTGACATTAAGTGAAGGGACCGGATACCATAATCTTAGTTTTCTGAGTGTTGAGCTTTAATCAGCTTTTTCACTCTCCTCTTTCACTTTCCTCAAATAGCTCTTTAGTTCTTCTTTGCTTTCTGCCATAAGGGTGGTGTCATCTGCATATCTGAAGTTATTGATATTTCTACAGGGAATCTTGATTCCAACTTGTGCTTCCTCCAGCCCAGCGTTTCTCATGATGTACTCTGCATACAAGTTAAATAAGCAGGGTGACAATATACAGACTTGATGTACTCCTTTCCCTATTTGGAAACCTGTGGTTCCATGTCCAATAATACGTTTATAAGGCAAAATACTAAAATAATCCAAGTAATTGAATTATCAATACTAGCGAAACACTCTGTGCACTCCTCCCTGACCCTGGTCCATTTCTCCTCCTCCCTGTGAAATCCATGATCCACACTTTTGTATTTATCATAGATTTTTTTCAAAAGAATTATTTCACAGGTATGTATTCTTAAAACATACATTATTTAGTTTTGCATCCCTGGTGGCTCAGAGGTTAAAGCATCTGCCTCCAGTGCGGGAGACCCGGGTTCGATCCCTGGGTTGGGAAGATCCTCTGGAAAAGGAAATGGCAATCCACTCCAGTATTCTTGCCTTGAGAATCCCATGGACAGAGAAGCCTAGTAGGTTACAGTCCACGGGTTGCAAAGAGCTGGACACGACTGAGCGACTTCACCTAACCTAACCTAACCTATGTGAAAGTATCATTGATGATAAAGATTTTAATTGTTCCTAGTTTTTTTGGACATCATGAACAATTCTCCTATGAAAATTCTTTTATATGACTCCTTGGACATTTGGGATAGAATTTCTGTAGGGTATATGCCTAGGAATGGACTTGCTGGGCCATAAGACTCACATCATAAACTGGTTGAATTTAGGTTTATCTGTAATGTAGTTTCCCAATTTACATTCCTGCCAACTCTGTGTGATAGTTCTCAATGCACCATATCCAAAAATAACCCCTAAAATAGGCAAAAACAAGTTCTGTCAATTTGATTCATGTGAAATTTTACTTAAGTATTGTTTTGATTTTCAATTTCCACAAAGTTTCCCATGAAGTTTACCATGATTTCATATTTGTGTATGTTATGTGTGCCTCTCTCACTTAAAATAAATGGCATTGATTTTCACCCAATTTTTAATTTGGTTAATTTCACACCCTAATTTGTAACAGTAAATGATACATTCTGGTACAATGCCCTTATCAGTATTGTATATTAAGACATATGTTAAATGTGCAGCTTTTAATTTAAAATTTTTCTCTTTTATTAATGAAGGTTTTAAGTATGTAATTTTTTATCATAAGCTATACTTTCTATATCTTGTTTAATATGTTATTACCTTAATTTTTATGACATTTTCTCCTACATTTACTTTTACATTACATTAGTCTTAAAAGTTTTCACATTTTCAAATTTTCATTATCTGCATTTAATTTTTCTGTACAACCTATGGGCTTCCCTGGTAGCTCAGCTGGTAAAGAATCAGCATACAATGTAAGAGATCCCCATTAGATTCCTGAGTCAGGAAGTTCTGAAGGAGAAGGGATAAGCTACCCACTCCAGTATTCTTGAGCTTCCCTGGTGGCTCAGCTGATAAAGAATCTGCCTACAATCTGAGATACTTGGGTTCGATCCCTGGCATTGAGGAAATTCCCTGGAAAAAGGAACGGGTACCCACTCCAGTTTTGTCTAAAGTGGGATCCAAAATTATCTTTTGCTAAATATGCAATCGTCCTTCAATAAATGGTCCATTCTTTCTCCAGCTGCTCTTCAGAAGAAAATCAGATCAATACCAAGATTTGCAATACTAAGACTCTGCTTCTGGGATCTTATTTCACTATCCATATAAAAATACTACGGTTTAGCTATAATTCCAATTTTATGATAATTTTGGTAGGGCTACATATATCCTTTTATAGTGTTAAAATATTTTCTTGAAATTTTAGACTTTATAATTATGTTATATTGGTTTTTCATGGGAAAAGAAATGTATGTATACCTTAATGTTGGTAAAATGTCAGTTTCATAACATTGTGTCTTTTTCAGGGATATATTGAGTCGAACCACATGAAATTACTGATATGTGACCAAATCTGACCTAACAAAACAGCAATATCATATCAGTTCAATTCATTTCAGTCACTCAGTCTTGTCTGACTTTGCAAACCCATGAAATGCAGAATGCTAGGCTTCCCTGTCCATCACCAACTGCCAGAGTTCACTCAAACTCATGTCCATTTACTTAGTGATGCCATTCAGCCATTTCATCCTCTGTCATCCCCTTCTCCTCCTGCCCCCAATCCCTCCCAGCATCAGTCTTTTCCAATGAGTCAACACTTCACATGAGGTGGCCAAAGTATTGGAGTTTCAACTTCAGCATCAGTCCTTCCCATGAACACCCAGGACTGATCTCCTTTAGGATGGACAGGTTGGATCTCCTTGCAGTCCAAGGGACTCTCAAGAGGCTTCTCCAATACCATAGTTCAAAAGCATCAATTCTTCGGTGCTCAGCTTTCTTTATAGTCCAACTCTCACATCCATACATGACTACTGGAAAAACCATAGCCTTGACTAGACAGACCTTTGTTGACAAAGAAATGTCTCTGCTTTTTAATATGCTGTCTAGGTTGATCATAACTTTCCTTCCAAGGAGTAAAAGTCTTTTAAATTTCATGGCTCCAATCACCATCTGCAGTGATTTTGGAGCCCCCAAAAATACGGTCTGACACTGTTTCCCCATCTATTTGCCATGAAGTGATGGGACCAGATGCTGTGATCTTAGTTTTTCGAACATTAACTAACTTTTTCACTCTCCTCTTTCACCTTCATCAAGAGGTGAAATTTTTAGTTCCTCTTCATTTTCTGCCATAAGTGTGGTGTCATCTACATATCTGAGGTTATTGATATTTCTCCCAGAAATCTTGATTCCAGCTTGTGCTTCTTCCAGCCCAATGTTTCTCATGATTTTCTCTGCCTTTAAGTTAAATAAGCAGGATGACAATATACTGCCTTGATGTACTCCTTTTCCTATTTGGAACCAGTCTGTTCCATGTCCAGTTCTAACTGTTGCTTCCTGACCTGCATATAGGTTTCTCAAGCATATAGTTCAACTTAATAGCTTACCTCTCAATTTATTTGTATTTCTTTAATGTTTTTCATTAATATTCTATTATTAATATTTCTCCATGAATTCACAAACATTTTTCTTAAATTTAACTCTAGGTGAAGATTTTCAGTTTAATCTTTTATTGTGAAATAAATTCACTTTTAAAATTATACTTTTGCTTTGCAAATATAATTTACTTATACTCATTTTTTATGTATTAATTATAGTTTCTTAACTAGACCCTTTAGTATCATATTTATATGAACAGTGATCAGCAATGTCTTTGTCTCATTCCTTGGGATTCCCTGGTAGCTCAGTTGGTAAAGAATGTGCTTGCAGTATGGGAGACCTTGGTTTAATTTCTGGGTTGGGAAGACCCACTAGGAAAGGGATAGGCTATCCATTCCAGTATTCGGCCTGGAGAATTCCATGGATTGTATAGTTCATGTGGTCACAAAGAGTCAGAAATGATTAAGCGACATTTGCTTTGTCTCATTCAGTTCTTGATTTTGAAGGAAAGGCTTAAAAATTTTCATCATTAAAATATAATGTTTGGTTGAGGTTTTTGATCAGTAACCTTAATAGGCTGAAGAGTTATCATTTGTAATCTTAGTTCACAACAAAGGCTTTACTTTATCATAAATGAAGGTTAAAAATTATCAACAGTTTTTTCTGCATTTATTGATAGGAACATGTGGATTTTGTCCTTTTAACTACGAAAGATTATTGTACAGAGTATTACTGATAGGCATTTATGGAGAAATACATATGCTTTTCCCACTATTTTTTACATTAAAAAAATTAGGTAACATGCTTATATAAAAGTGAGTAAATATGTACATATGGTACAGAATAATATTTATTAAGTGAACACTTATTTGCTTTATCCACCACAAGAGATATAAAACTATCATTATCCCAAGGGCTACGAAGAAATAAATACTAGGCAAAGTTTTGTAAACAAAATAATAATAATGATAATTTACCTGCATTTGCTTCTGGAAAGCAAACAATTCTGACCTCTGGCCTGAAGGGAGACACTGTCTGTGTTTCCCCAACTTGTGTGCTCTACAACACTCTTAACAGTTTGGACATAACAACTTTTGAACAAAGGCCAAAACAAGATGTGCAGCAACATGAGATACTAAGGGTGAGTAAAATAGTGGGATTTGGGGTTGTCTGTTTTAGGGATGGCTAGCAAAGAAATAGAGGAAAACAACAGTGTAGGAAAGACTAGAGATCTGTTCAACAAAATTAGAGATACCAAGGGAACATTTCATGCAAAGTAGGGCTTGATAAAGGATAGAAATAGTATGGACCTAACAGAAGCAGAAGATAGTAAGTAGAAGTGGCAAGAACACACAGAAGAACTGTGCAAAAAAAATCTTCATGACCTAGATAATCACAATGGTGTAATCACTCACCTAGAGCCAGACATCCTGGAATGTGAAGTCAAGTGGGCCTTAGAAAGCATCACTATGGACAAAGCTAGTGGAGGTGATGGAATGCCAGTTGAGCTATTTCAAATCCTGAAAGATGATGCTGTGAAAGTGCTGCACTCAATATGCCAGCAAATTTGGAAAACTCAGCAGTGGCCACAGGACTGGAAAAGGTCAGTTTTTATTCCAGTCCCAAAGAATGCTCAAACTACTGCACAGTTGCACTCATTTCACATGCTAGTAAAGTAATGCTCAAAATTCTCCAAGCCAGGCTTTAGCAATACGTGAACCGTGAACTTCCATATGTTCAAGCTGGTCTTAGAAAAGGCAGAGGAACCAGAGATCAAATTGCCAATATCCGCTAGATCATGGAAAAAGCAAAAGAATTTCAGGAAAGCATCTATTTTTGCTTTATTGGCTATGCCAAAGCCTTTGACTGTGTGGATCACAATAAACTGTGGAAAATTCTGAAAGAGATGGGAATACCAGATCACCTGACCTGCCTCTTGAGAAACCTGTATGCAGGTCAGGAAGCAACAGTCAGAACTGGACATGGATCAACAGACTGGTTCCCAATAGGAAAAGGAGTACATCAAGGCTGTATATTGTCACCCTGCTATTTAACTTATATGCAGAGTACATCATGAGAAATGCTGGGCTGGAAGAAGCACGAGCTGGAATCAAGACTGCCTGGAGAAAGAGCGATAACCTCAGATATGCAGATGACACCACCCTTATGGCAGAAAGTGAAGAGGAACTAAAAACCTCTTGATGAAACTGAAAGCGGAGAGTGAAAAAGTTGGCTTAAAGGTCAACATTCAGAAAACGAAGATCATGGCATCTGGTCCCATCACTTCATGGCAAATAGATGGATAAACAGTGGAAACAGTGTCAGACTATTTTTTTGGGCTCCGAAATCACTGCAGTTGGTGATTGGAGCCATGAAATTAAAAGATGCTTACTCCTTGGAAGGAAAGTTATGACCAGCCTAGATAGCATATTAAAAAGCAGAGACATTACTTTGTCAACAAAGGTCCATCTAGTCAAGGTTATGTTTTTTCCAGCAGTCATGTATGGATGCGAGAGTTGGACTGTGAAGAAAGCTGAGTGCCGAAGAATTGATGCATTTGAACTGTGGTGTTGGAGAAGACTCTTGAGAGTCCCTTGGACTGCAGTGAGATCCAACCAGTCTATTCTAAAGATCATTCCTGGATGTTCTTTGGAAGGACTGATGCTTAAGCTGAAACCCCAATACTTCAGCCACCCCATGAGAAGAGTTGACTCATTGGAAAAGACTCTGATGCTGGGAGGGATTGGGGGCAGGAGGAGAAGGGGATGACAGAGGATGAGATGGCTGCATTGCATCATTGACTTGATGGACGTGACTTTGAGTGAACTCTGGTAGTTGGTGATTGACATGGAGGCCTGGCATGCTGCAATTCGTGGGGTCACAAAGAGTCAGACATGACTGAGGGACTGAATTGAACTGAAATGACCTCTCTCTGCAAAGAAGGAATTTTCATATTTGGAGACCAGAAAGGTAGATGGTAACAAAGACCATAAATACTTGTAATATCCATTGTCTTTGTCCTCAATTTACCACAAGACATCACTTCTCACACCACTTGCAACTATGTGAATTTCGGTGACTATTTCTCATCAATAGACCATGGGTGAAATTATGTGCTAACAATTACCAAAGTTATTAAGAGGTGATATACCTGCAACATGTTCTGCTCTTTTTCTTTTGTGTGACAGCAAACAAAGAACTAAAGACCTCAGAAAATGACAAAAGTGCTCAGTGAGTAGAGTCTAGTAGGCTCCTGACTGAACAGAGCAATGCCTCCTTTCTGACTTTAGTTAGACTATAAAATAAGGGATAGTTTTATTTTGTTATGTTAAACCTCTGAGACAGTTGTTACAGCAACTCACCTTTCCTAATTCATACAGAGATCATAGTAATTTATAACAGCATTCTACTGGGTACTTATCATATGACAGGTACCACGTATTAGCAAATTTAATTCTCTCATAGCCTATGACAAAGGTTTTATTAACCTCTCTGAGAAATTAACTTTCCTCTTCTAATCTGTCACGTGGCTCTTAAGGGCAGGTTTTAGTACTTCAAACTAGTTTTAAGTGGACCCACAATTTGTGCTCTTAACCCATTTTCTATCATGCCCATAGTTAATTTCTTGTTGTACCAAACAAATAAACAAAAATCATATCCTTAGTCTTGGGTAAATCCGTCAACTCAAATTGAAAATCTCAAACTGTAGCTCATCAAAGTTTGGTCTGTAGAGTAAGAATTCATAATTACAACCAGCTGAAGGGAAATGTGAAGCATACTCATGAACTAACAGTTTTATTAATAATGCATATGGCATTGCTGCTTAACATTCATCACTGCTGTAAGTTTACAGAGAACTGAAGCTCTGATCATTTACATGAAAAACTACATCCATCATTTTAACTTCTAATGTCCCCTACACACATATATAAGGGTGTTTATGTGTCTATGATATTTTGCTTATACTATTAGAATATTTGAAATTATATTTACACATTTTTGAAACAATCTTAAGTTTATACAAAAAGTTTCAAATGTTTTAAAAAATCTTAATGTGTTTTAAAAAGCATAGTGTTGATGTGATATCATATTACCTCCTAATTTCTTTATATTTTTTCTACAAACAAGAATGCTCTTCTGTACAAATTCAGTATAATCATTCCTCTTTCTTTCTCTACTTCAAATACACACACCTTATTCCTACATTTCTCTATATCTATACGTTGAAAACTACAAGTTCATACATACCTTTACTCTTAATCCAATACCAATAATTTAATTTTTTTGTTGTTGTTGTTCAATCACTACGTCACATCTGACTCTTCATGACTCCATGGACTGCAGCAGGCCAGGCTCCTCTGTCCTCCACTGTTTCCGGACTGTGCTCAAATTTGTGTCCTTTGAGTCAGTGATGCCAACCATCTTATCCTCTGCTGCCCGCTTCTCCTTTTGCCTTCAGTCTTTCCCATCATCAGGGTCTTCTCCAGTGAGTCTGTTCTTTGCATCAGGTGGTCAAAGTATTGGGGCTTCAGTTTCAGCAAAAATCCTTCCAGGGAACATTCAGGGTTGCTTTTCTTTAGGATTGACTGTTTGATCTTCTTGCAGTCCAAGGGACTCTCACGAGTCTTCTCCATTTCTTTAATTACCAATAAAATTATGTGCTTTTTTGGTTTATTACCCATTTTTCCTGTCAATTATTTTTTCATGCTGACACTACTTCTTGTAGTACTTTCTTGATGGTTCTTGAAAGTCTGTTTTATTAAGCAAAGTAATATGCTGTCATATTTATTGCAAATATGCTTACTAGTTTTTCTTTTTTGCTTTTATGATATATTTTAATGTATTATAATTGAAAACAATTTTAATACTATTGAGTAGCTTCTTTGGCATATTCAGAAAATTCTACCTCAATGGGAATTTAACTTTATGTAACACTCCCTTCTAAGTGCTTTTATGGTTTCAACTAACTATATCTGTCAAAGATTTGCTTTGTGTGGTTTCTGGTGACGATTTGGTTTATTTCTTTTTTTAATATAGCACAATTTCCCCTATATTATCAGTTAAACATGTTTCTTCATTTAAATATTACATTAGATATATTAATATCCATTTGGAGGCAATTTCTTATATTCTGTCCACTTTTCAAATCTTATGCCAATACTGCAGTGTTTAAATTATTGTATGCTTAAATAGCTAATAGAATGAGAAAATTCCTTTCACATCTCATTAAAAGAGTTCTGGAGTCAAGTCCAATGTGGAGGTGGTGGGGGTGGAGGGACGTATAGGAGGGAGGGTTTTCTCATGCCAACAAGCAACTCTCAGACACCAATAGTACATGCAAGAATTTAACTCAGTTCAAATCAATTCTGATATTGTCTTCCTCAAAAAGCATCACATTCCACCAGTTAAGGGTTCAGTCTTATGAGACTGCCCTAACACCCATTTCAGATGCTAGTCACAAGCCCATATTGCTACCTGCAATTCTGACTGTCTGGCTATAAATCAGAAGTTCCCACAATCAGTCCTTCCTTGGGTTCACCTAATTTTCTGAAATAGCTCACAGAACTCAGAGCATCTTTCACTAACTAGATTGCCAGTTTATTATGTAAATAAAATCTAAGTTAGGAACAGCCAGAGGGAAGATGCACAGGACAAGGTGGGGGGGAAGAGGAGGAGTTTCCATGCCCTCTCCAGCAACTAACCCTCTCCTACCACTCTGTGTTCACCAACTCAGAAGTTCTCCAAACCCCATCATTTTGGGTTTTTATAGAGGCTTCAGTACATGTGCACAGTCACTCAGTCATGTCCAACTCTTTACAACCTCCTGAACAGGAATCTGCCAGGCTCCTTTGTCTGTGGAATTTTCCAGGCATGAATACTGGAACAGGTTGCCATTTCCTTCCCCAGGGAAGCTTCTTGGCCCAAGGATCAAACTCCTCTTGTGTCTCCTGCATGGGCAGGTAGATTCTTTACCATTGCACCACCTGGGAAGCCCCTCAATACAGAGTCATGATCAATTAATTATTGGCCACTGGCATCTGATTCACCCTCCAGTCCCTTGGCTTCCCTGGAGGTCAGGGGATGGAACTGAAATTTCTACCCCTTTAATTGCATGGTGAGTTCTTCTAGCAACCAGCCCTATCCTTAGATGGGGTCCAGAAAGGCACTTCACTAATATAACAAAAGACACATTTGTCACTGTCAACACTTAAGAAATTCCAAGGATTTGGGAAACTGTGAGCCAGGAACTGTGGATGAATATAAGATACATATGAGAAATATATTTTGGTCATCTGAATGTATATAGTTCTTATAAGTCACAAAATTGCATCATCATATTCAATAATTCCTGAGCTACAATATTGTATCTTCTTCCAAACAGTTTTAGAATCACCTGTCTTGTTTTTTTCCAAAGAGACTTTAAATTATGTTTAACATACTATAGTTTATTACTCATTCAAATCTATGATATGTATTTCCTTTTATTCAGTCTTTTTATTTTTTGAAAATTTTTTTATTTTTAATAATTTAGTTTATATTTTAATAATATTTTTATTATTTCATCTTTTCTTGTTATACCTACTTACTTGTTTTTTAAAGTGATTTCATTTTCATTGTGAATGAATTCACATTTTTAAAATAATTTCACTGTCTTACTTGTATAGGAAAATAATTGATTTTTGTGCATTTATATTATGCCAAGCTATTTTACTATAGTCCTTTGTACTGTAAATATTATATCATGCTTTTCTTGATATTTTAGCAATAAAATGGTATTGTCTGAAAATCTCCCATGTGTCTCCTCCCAAATAAAATACTACATTAAAATAAATATATATCAGTATATTACGAGAGCTAAACTTTCCTAGCCACATTCTCCTCTGGGATGACAATATATTTTAGTGATGTCTTGTTGGATAATAAAAGGTTGGAAATTATAGCTACTACAAAACCCACATCGATAAGAGGAAATATAAATGGCTATTTAAATATAATATATTTTTTCTAACACAAATAATACTGTAAAACAAAGAATGTTGCTCATCATCTGGTTCTACAAGGATTAAATTTGTAGCCTGCAGGTGCTGACCAACAGTATACCCCAAAAGGAATTCAGAAGGAAAAACAGCATGAGGCACTCTGTGCTTTGGAAAAGGAGACCTGCTAGATAGTTAGATAAATCTAAAGAAGAATTTTAATGAGTCCAGATTCTTCAATCTTCCTATACTCATGAAAGCTCTAAAAGCATTAATTGAAATAGCTGTTCCTTGTAATTTTCAGTGACCTTTTTACAGAGAAGTATGCTTGACTATGGGCTTCCCAGGTGGCGCTAGTGGTAAAGAAGTGAAGTGAAGTGAAGTCGCTCAGTCGTGTCCGACTCTTTGCGATCCCATGGACTGTAGCCTACCGGGCTCCTCCATCCATGGGAATCTCCAGGCAAGAGTACTGGAGTGGGGTGCCATTTTCTTCTCCAGAGGATCTGCCCGACCCATGGCTCAAACCTGGCTCTCCTGCAAGGTAGGCAGACGCTTTACTGTTTGCTAATTCAGGAAACATAAGTGACCTGGGTTCAACCCCTGGGAAGGAAAATACCCTGGAGGAGGGCATGGCAACCCACTCCGGGATTCTTGCCTGGAGAATCCTATGGACATTGGAGACTGTCAGGCTATAGTCTATAGGGTCACAAAAAGTTGGATAGAACTACAGCAGCTGAACACACTCACACATGCTTGACACATGTATATACTGGCTTCTCCCTCTGCTTCCCAGGAACAGGTCTCTCAGAGCAATTTCACTGAAAGTCTGCTTCCCAAGCTATAGTCTTCAGTAAGACCCTGAATAAAACTCAACTCACAGTTCTTATAGGGTGCATTTTTCTTTCAGTTGACAATGCACAGCCACAATATCACATAACTGTTTTAGCTTAATATGTATTTTTTTCTGATTTTATTTTTCCCTCTTTTTATATAGATCATTCTTGAATCTGATTTCTAATGGTAGTGAATTGCATTTCAAAGACAGTCTGTATTATATTGCTACACAATTATCATGAAATAGTAAATGCTTTCAGTTCAGTTCAGTTCAGACGTTCAGTCGTGTCCAGCTCTTTGCAACCCCATGAATCACAGCACCCCAGGCTTCCCTGTCCATCACCAACTTCGTTCACTCAGACTCACGTCCATCAAGTCAGTGATGCCATCCAGCCATCTCATCCTCTATTGTCCAATCCCTCCCAGCATCAGAGTCTTTTCCAATGAGTCAACTCTTTGCATGAGGTGGCCAAAGTACTGGAGTTTCAGCTTTAGCATCATTCCTTCCAGAGAAATCCTAGGGCTGATCTCCTTCAGAATGGACTGGTTGGATCTCCTTGCAGTCCAAGGGACTCTCAAGAGTCTTCTCCAACACCACAGTTCAAAAGCATCAATTCTTCGATAAATACTTTAGGAAACCCCAATCCTTAACTTCAGGAAAAGAATATAAATATAGAAGAGGAATCTCTAAAGTTCACCTTTAACAGAGAATTTTATAAAGATGTCTAATGTTCAAAACTGGAAAAAAAAAATCCAGACATTATTTTGAAGATCAGTCAATATAGGCTACAGCTGTATTTACCATTAAGTGAAGTTCACTAAGGATACAACCTTCTTTTCTGTAATTCTACTGACTAATTTTTTTGTCTCATTATCCTGTGCCAGGCCAAAAATATTAGGTGGTGAAGAACCACCCAAGAACTACTGAAACTTTTCTAATTTGAAGAAAGCACATCTTAAAGTAACTTTTCTTTTTAAATAAATGCTATCATAAGGAACTGGTTTTGTTTACTCTTGTCTAAATATTCCAAGCCTCAGAACCTGGTAGGTCTTTGAATTCCATAATAACTACTAACTTACCTTGGAAACTTAGTCTATGAATATCTGAGTATTTATGCCACCTCAGCATAGGAAATCCTAATGGATTCATTGGCATTTTCTTGAAGATAAATGTCTACATCTATCTATTCTGTTTTTACTCAGTAAACTGTTAATTAATCCATATTTTACTTCCTCAGACATGTAGAGAAACTGACCAATTATCTCGGAACATTAGGCTGGGTAGAAAACCTGGTGAGAACTTCTGTGGGGAGAATCATTTTTCAACACATTTCCAAGGATGTGGGAAGGGCTTGGATTGTAATGTACCTGTTTAATAGCTACCTGGAGTAAGCTGATACACAGCACTCATTCTGCAGATATTATTCTCTTCACCTTCAGCAAGATGTTAAATGTTTTTAAATAGCTGATCTGTACTGTTTTATTGGTGTTAACAGAACTCTTATGGTTGTTACTGACCATTTTTATAGTCCTTTGCTGCTTCATTTCCACAGCAGGCAAGTCTGGCTACCAAAAATGTCATTGATCATAGTTTTAAGCCTCATCCATAGATGATAAAATTGGTGATATCACTGAATGACAGATTCAAAAGTATCATAAAAACTCCTTCAAACAGATGGCAAATATACCACTGTTTACATATTTTAAATGGATGCTACAGATGGTAAGAAATTATTCCACCATGTTTAATAGGTAAATTCCACAGCATTTCTACAAAGGCACTTTTCTTTTTACTGCAAGGAAATATATTCAGTAATTTAGCTACCAACCACTCTTTTACCTTCCAAATTGTATATTGGAAGCATATGGGAAAGATGGTTGGAAAGCCTGTATTCATTTCTTCTTTATGTAACCTTAAATTTATTGAACAATAAAAATAAATAGGATTGAGAAAGGTGTATGGATGTGTTCATTATTTAGTAAAAATTGATAATTCTTAAAATCATTCTCAAATAATTTACTTG
>SJYC01110258.1:0-18206 GCA_006408675.1 Madoqua kirkii
ATATGAGAAAATCTTAAATGTGGAATAGCAAATAATTAAAGTTAGGAAACACAATTTTTTACTATATCACTTTTGAAAGTTATATACTATATTCTCATAAGATTATATTTGATGGTAACATTTAAAATGTTTTAACAACTGGTATATTGTGGTCATCAACCATCAACTAATGACCATAAAGCAAATACAGAAACAGATGCCAACATAAACAACTGGGATTGTTGCTGAGTACAAGCTGCATATCTATCCTGGTTGCATCAACAGTACATTTAATCAATTAACCTCTTAGCAAGTATTTAAATTGTGGCACACTAATGCCTAAATCACTGCTTAATATATTTGCCAAGTAAGTCCTTGATTATTTCCTCAAGATAAATGACTAAAGTTAAATTTCTGAGAAACAACATAAACATTTTTAAGCATTTCATATGTATTTGCCTGATTAGCCCCCAAATGCTTAAAGCAGTTATATTCTCACAATACCATAGAAAACTGATTTTTTTCTGAAACTTTTTATCATGTTTTTGTACACTCAAAAAAGCAGAGGAATAAAAGAATAATAATATATTAATACTAACATACACTAGTGTTCTCGCTCTTCCTCTTATACATACACACACACACAGAGTTTTGGTTTTGTTTTTGAAATGAGCTTCTTTGTTCATAATACTTCACTGTATTATATTTACTTTGTTTAACTTATAAAATATTATATCATAGATCAGTTCAGTTCAATCTCTCAGTTGTGTCCGACTCTTTGACACCCCTTAGCAGCATATCAGACTTCTTGTCAATCTCCAACTCCTGGAGCTTACTAAAATTCGTGTCCATTGAGTCAGTGATGCCATCCAACCTTATCTTCTGTTGTACCCTCTCCTCCCGCTTTCGATCTTTCCCAGCATCAGGGTCTTTTCAAATGAGCCAGTTCGTTGCATCAGGTGGAAAAGTATTGCAGTTTCAACTTCAGCGTCAGTCCTTCCAATGAATATTCAGGACTGATTTCATTTAAGATAGACTAGGTGGATAACCTGGCAGTCCAAGAGACACTCAAGAGTCTTCTCCAACACCACAGTTAAAAAGAATTTATTCTTTGGTGCTCAGCTTT
This sequence comes from Madoqua kirkii, assembly GCA_006408675.1. Taxonomy (NCBI): domain Eukaryota; kingdom Metazoa; phylum Chordata; class Mammalia; order Artiodactyla; family Bovidae; genus Madoqua; species Madoqua kirkii. The sequence goes on from SJYC01110258.1 coordinate 1,106, forward strand.
CTTTATAGTCCAACTTTCACATCCATACATGACTACTGGAAAAACTATAGCTTTGACTACATGGACCTTTGTTGGCAAAGTAATATCTCTGCTTTTTAATATACTGTCTTGGTTGGTCACAGTATTTCTTCTAAGGAGCAAGCGTGTTTTAATTTCACGGCTGCAATCACCATCTGCAGTGATTTTGGAGTCCTCCCAAAAATCTATTTCTGCTTTATTGACTATGTGTGGATCACAATAAACTGTGGAAAATTCTGAGAAATGGGAATACCGGATCATCTGACCTGCCTCTTGAGAAATCTGTATGCAGCCTAGGAAGCAACAGTTACAACTGGACATGGACCAACAGACTGGTTCCACATAAGAAAAGGAGTCCATCAAGGCTGTATATTGTCACCTGGCTTGTTTAACTTCTATGCAGAGTACATCATGAGAAATGCTGTACTGGAAGAAACACAAGCTGGAATCTAGATTGCTGGGAGAAATATCAATAACCTCAGATATGCAGATGACACCATCCTTATGGCAGAAAGTGAAGAGAAACTAAAAAGCCTCTTAATGAAAGTCAAAGAGGAGAGTGAAAAAGTTGGCTTTAAGCTCAGCATTTAGAATACAAAGATCATGGCATCCGGTCCCATTACTTCATGGGAAATAGATGGGGAAACAGTGGAAACAGTGTCAGACTTTATTTTGGGGGCTCCAAAATCACTGCATATGGTGACTGCAGCCATGAAATTAAAAGACGCTTACTCCTTGGAAGAAAAGTTATGACCAACCTAGATAGCATATTTAAAAGCAGAGACATTACTTTGCTGACTAAGGTCCGTCTAGTCAAGGCTATGGTTTTTCCAGTGGTCATGTATGGATATGAGAGTTGGACTGTGAAGAAGGCTGACTGCTGAAGAATTGATGCTTTTGAACTGTGGTGTTGGAGAAGACTCTTGAGAGTCCCTTGGATTGCAAGGGGATCCAACCAGTCCATTCTGAAGGAGATCAACCCTGGGATTTCTTTGGAAGGAATGATACTAAAGCTGAAACTCCAGTACTTTGGCCACCTCATGTGAAGAGTTGACTCACTGGAAAAGACTCTGATGCTGAGGAAGGATTGGGGGCAGGAGAAGAAGTGAACGACCGAAGATGAGATGGCTGGATGGCATCACAGACCCAATGGATGTGAGTCTGAGTCAACGCTGGGAGTTGGTGATGGACAGGGAGGCCTGGCGTTCTGTGATTCATGGAATGGCAAAGAGTCAGGCATGACTGAGTGACTGAACTGAACTGAACTGAACTAAACTGAAAAATAAAGTTTCTCCATTGTTTCACCATCTATTTGTCTTGAAGTGATGGGCCCGGATGCCACGACCTTCGTTTTTTGAATGTAAAGTTTTAAGACAACTTTTTCACTCCCCTCTTTCACTTTCATTAAGAGGCTCTTTAGTTCTTTGCTTTCTGCCATAAGGGTGGTGTCATCTGCATATCTGAGGTTATTGATATTTCTCCCGGCAATCTTGATTCCAGTTTATGCTTCATCCAGCACTCTGAATATAAGTTAGGTAAGCAGGGTGACAATATGCACCCTTGTTGTACTCCTTTCCCAACTTGGAACTAGTCTATTGTTCCATGTCTATTTGTAACTGTTGCTTCCTGACCTGTATACAGATTTGTCAAGAAGCAGATCAGGTGGTCTGGTATTCTCATCTATTTTTTTTTTTTTTTAAGGAAAAGGAAGGATTTATTACTCATAGGAAGTATGGAGAACACTGGGGATTTTTCTCAAAGCAGTGTAAAGATAGCAAAAATGGGGAAATTTCAAGGTAACTGTATATGCATATTCATGTAGGGGCTTGAGCAGACGGGATTTCAGCATAGAATTGAGACAAAGGTTGACAGTAGTCCAAGCTTTAGTTGATTGAAGTCATGAAAGTCAGGAAAGGTCAAATGCATCATCCCTCAGGTTCCAGTTGATCTGGTGGTTGAGATTTCAGGCAAATCTTTACCATTGAAACAGTCTTTATTGTGTATGTATTATTTTTATAATTGTTCCTTCTCTTGTCTGATAACAGTCCTGCATTCTTTTGTTTCCTTAAGACTATTAATTACTGGGACATCTCTGGTGGTCCAGTGGCTAAGAATGTGCTTCTATTCCCATCTCTTGAAGAGTTCTCCACAGATTGTTTTGATGTACACAGTCAAAGGCTTTGGCTTAGTCAATAAAGCAGAAATAGATGTATTTCTGGAACTCTCTTGCTTTTTCAATGATCCAAAGGATGTTGGCAATTTGATCTCTGGTTTCTCTGCCTATTCTAAATCCAGCTTGAACATGTGGAATTTCATGGTTCACGTATTATTGAAGCTTGACTTGGAGGATTTTGAGCATTACTTTGCTAGCATGTGAGATGAGTGCAATTGTGTGATAGCTGAAACATTCTCTGGCATTTCCTTTCTTTGGGAATGGAATGAAAACTGACTTTTTCCAATCCTGTTTCCAAACTTGCTGACCTATTGAGTGCAGCACTTTCACAACATCATCTTTCAGGATTTGAAATAGCTCAACTGGAATTCCATCACCTCTACTAGCTTTGTTTGTAGTGATGATTAAGGCCCACTTGACTTTACATTCCAGGATGTCTGGCACTAGGTGAGTGATCACACCATCATGATCATCTGAATTGCAAAGATTATTTTGTATAGCTTTTCTGTGTATTCTTGCTACCTCTTCATAATATCTTCTGCTTCTGTTAGGTCCATACCATTTCTGTCCTTTATCGAGCTCATCTTTGTGTGAAATGTTCCCTTGGTATCTCTAATTTTCTTGAAGAGATCTCTAGTCTTACCCATTCTATTGTTTCCTTCTTTCTTTGCATTGATCATTGAGGAAGGCTTTCTGATCTCTCCTTGCTATTCTTTGGAACTCTGCATTCAAATGAGTATATCTTTCCTTTTCTCCTTTGTCTTTAGCTTCTCTTCTTTTCTCAGCTATTTATAAGGCCTCCTCAGACAACCATTTTGCCTTTTTGCACATCTCTTTCTTGGGGATGGTCTTGATCCCTGTCTCCTGTACCATGTCACAAACCTCTGGCCATAGTTCTTCAGACACTCTGTCTATCAGGTCTAAACGCTTAAATCTATTTTTTACTTCCACTGTATCATCATAAGGAATTTGATTTAGGTCACACCTGAATATTCTAGTGGTTTTCCCTACTTTCTTTAAGTCTGAATTTGGCAATAATCAGTTCATGATCTGAGCCACTATCAGCTCCTGGTCTTGTTTTTGCTGATTGTATACAGCTTCTTCATCTTTGGCTGCAAAGAATGTAATCAGTCTGATTTCAGTATTGACTATATGGTGATGTCCATGTGTAGAGTCCTCTTGTGTTGTTGGAAGAGTGTATTTGCCATGACCAGGGTGTTCTTTTGGCAAAACTTATGGGGCTTCCCTGGTTGCTCAGAGGTTGAATGTCTGCCTCCAATGCGGGAGACCTGGGTTCAATCCCTGGGTTGGGAAGATCCCCTGGAGAAGGAAATGGTAACCCACTCCAGTATTCTTGCCTGGAGAATCCCATGACAGAGAATCTCATGGACGGAGAAGCCTGGTAGGCTACAGTCCATGGGGTCGCAAAGAGTCAGACACGACTGAATAACTTCACACACACACTATGAGCCTTTGACCTGCTTTATTTTGTACTCCGAGGCCATATTTTGCTGTTACTGTGGGTATCTCCTGTCTTCCTACTGTTGCATTCTGTCCCTTATAATGAAAAGGCCAGCTTTTTTGGTTGTTAGTTCTAGAAGGTCTTGTAGGTCTTCATAGAACATATCAACTTCAGCATCACTTGTTGGGGCATAGACTTGGATTACCGTGATATTGAATGTTTCCCTTTAAACAAACAGAGTTCATTCTGTCATTTTTGAGATTGCATCCATGTACTACATTTCAGACTCTTGTTGACTATGATGGCTACTCCATTTCTTCTAAGGGTTGCTTTCCCATACAGTAATATCATAGTAATCTTTCAATTTAATGTAATTGATCTAGCTAATTATTTCAAACTTTTAGTCTATTTTAAATTATAAAAGTCATACATACAATTTTTGTAACAAGTTAAACAATACTAAAATGCAAAAATAAAATGAAATCTCAGTTTCCTCTTCAAATATAACTACCTCAAACTTATCTTTATTAATATAGACATCTCATATCTTTCTCCATGTTTAAACACAAATGTACCAACGTACACAGGCATATATAGGTACTTTATCTGCTGCAAAAAATAAATAGGATTTTGCAAATATACAGTACATCATATTTATCTTTAGTATAACATTTGCATTCCTTACACAAAAAATGTGAGCAATACCACTCATTTTAATAGCTGAGTAATATTTTACAATGTTTTTGTTGTGTCATTCAGTCACTAAGTCATGTCCAACTCTTGGTGACTCCATCTTCCCTGTCCTTCACTATCTCCTGGGTTTGTTCAGATTCATGTTCACTGAGTCAGAGATGCTATATAACAATTAATAGCCTGTAATTAATTCAAATGTTTTGTTATAGGCATATATGCTTCCAGATTCCAACTCTTTTACTCCATTGAAAAATGTCCCTGTAGACATTCACTTTTCTTTTGTGTTTGTTTGTTTGATTTTCCTCTAGGCTAGAGATACCTCCACTATCACCTCACACACACCAAAATAGGATTGTTAAGTCAGAGTATCTACATTTTTAACTACAGAATAGGTTACCCATTTACCCATTTACCCATGGAATGTTCCAGTATACACATTTATCCATTTAATAGGTTTACTAGTCTTTTTAAAGCTATGCTGATATAATACATTTTTTAAATGCCATTTTACTGTGATTTATCTACCATGAAGCAGAGAAAGTTTTTCCTTTCTTTCTTTTCGATTTTTTTTAACTTTCAGTGTACTTTTAAATGTTTTTCTGCTTTTGAACGTATAGAGCTTTTAAAATATATCTGTTAGTAATATTAACTTTTATTTTCAATAAATGCTGCAGGTTCATTAGTCTATAATTTGTCTTTTAGCTTTTCTTAGTGTATATTTACCATTTTAATTATCAAGTTGCATGTTTTATGTAATAATATATATATATATTTTACATGCAGATTCTTAAAAAATAAAGATTTTATTTCTGTGTCAAACATTAGACATGTAACTGCATTTTTCTCTAAGCTGGACAGGTAATTGTTCCAGTTCATTTATTGAGCAAATTATCCTTTTCCAACTGACATTCGCTAGTGGTGTGCTTCATACACAAACTGTTTAATTTTTAGGAGAATCTTACAGTCATCAGATTGGTACCTTATTGTCTAAACAGGAGAAGTATTTATACCATAGAAACAAGCAATCAATAGATTGGACTCCTTCCAACCAATCTGTTGTGAAACATTCATCGTCCATCACTTCTTTGGTTATATGTGGTTCCCTCATATCCTTGGGGATATCCTTGGACTCAGTATTTTGACTCAATCATCTATTTGCTTTCGTTCAGTTCAGTTGCTTAGTTGTATCCAACTTTTTGTGACGCCATGAACTGCAGCACACCAGGCCGCCCTATTCATCACCAGCTCCCGGAGTCCACCCAAACCCACATCCATTGAGTCGGTAATGCCATCAAACCATCTCATCCTCTGTCATCCCCTTCTCCTTCTGACCTCAATTTTTCCCAGCATCAGGGTCTTTTAAAATGAGTCAGCTCTTCACATTAAGTGGCTAAAATATTGGAGTTTCAGCTTCAACATCAGTCCTTCCAGTGATGTGCAAATATCATATCTTTAGGGACAGTAGATTTGTCTTCAAATCTATTATGACAAAAAGGCCTCTCTCCATTCTTCTGCAAAAATCTTTTGTCACTTCTGAAGTACATCAGTTCAGTTCAGTTCAATTCAGTTCTGTTACATAGTCATCCGACTCTTTGCCACCCCATGAATCACAGCATGCCAGGCCTCCCTGTACATCACCAACTCCCAGAGTTCATTCAGACTCAAAAAAATGAGTCAGCTCTTTGCATTAAGTGGCTAAAATATTGGAGTTTCAGCTTCAACATCAGTCCTTCCAGTGATGTGCAAATATCATATCTTTAGGGACAGTAGATTTGTCTTCAAATCTATTATGACAAAAAGGCCTCTCTCCATTCTTCTGCAAAAATCTTTTGTCACTTCTGAAGTACATCAGTTCAGTTCAGTTCAATTCAGTTCTGTTACATAGTCATCCGACTCTTTGCCACCCCATGAATCACAGCATGCCAGGCCTCCCTGTACATCACCAACTCCCAGAGTTCATTCAGACTCAAGCCCATCGAGTAGGTGATGCCATCCAGCCATCTCATCCTCAGTCGTCCACTTCTCCTCCTGCCCTCAGTCCCTCCCAGCATCAGAATCTTTTCCAATGAGTCAGCTCTTCGCATGAGGTGGCCAAAGTACTGGAGCTTCAGCTTTAGCATCATTTCTTCTGAAGAAATCCCAGAGTTGATCTCCTTCAGAATGCACTGGTTGGATCTCCTTGTAGTCCAAGGGACTCTCAAGAGTCTTCTCCAAGACCACAGTTCAAACGCATAAATTTTTTGTCACTCAGCTTTCTTCACAGTCTAACTCTCACATCCGTACAGGACCACAGGAAAATCTATAGCCTTGACTAGACAGACCTTTGTTGACAAAGTAATGTCTCTGCTTTTCAATATGCTATCGAGGTTGGTCATAGCTTTTCTTCCAAGGAGTAAGTGTCTTTTGATTTCATGGCTGCAATCACTATCTGCAATGATTTTGGAGCCCAGAAAAATAAAGTCTGACACTGTTTGCACTGTTTCTCCATCTACTTCCCATGAAGTGATGGGACCGGATGCCATGATCTTCATTTGCTGAATGCTGAGCTTTAAGCCAACTTTTTCACTCTCTTCTTTGACTTTCATCAAGAGACTTTTTAGTTCCTCTTCACTTTCTTCCATAAGGGTGGTGTCATCTGCATATCCAAGGTTATTGATATTTCTCCTGGCAATCTTGATTCCATCTTGTGCTTCTTCCAGCCAGTATTTCTCATGATGTACTCTGCATAGAAGCTAAATAAGCAGAGTCACAATATACAGCCTTGATGTACTCCTTTTCCTATTTGGAACCAATCTGTTGTTCCACGTCCAGTTCTAACTGTTGCTTCCTAGCCTGCATATAAGTTTCTCAAGAGGCAGATCAGGTGACCTGGTATTCTGAAAATTCTTTCAGAATTTTCCAGTATTTTGTGATCCACACAGTCAAAGGCTTTGGCATAGTCAGTAAAGCAGAAATAGATATTTTCCTGAAACTCTTTTGCTTTCTCTATGATCTAGTGGATGTCTGCCTTTTCTAAAACCAGGTTGAATATCTGGAAATTCACAGTTCACGTATTGCTGAAGCCTGGCTTGGAGAATTTTGAGCATTACTTCACTAGCATGTGAGATGAGTGCAATTGTGTGGTAGTTTGAGCATTCTTTGGCATTGCCTTTCTTTGGGATTGGAATGAAAACTGACCTTTTCCAGTCCTGTGGCCACTGCTGAGTTCCAAATTTGCTGGCATATTGAGTACAGCACTTTCACTGCATCAGCTTTCAGGATCTGAAAGAGCTCCACTAGAATTCCATTACCTCTACTAGCTTTATTCACAGTGATGCTTTCTAAGGCCCACTTGACTTCACATTCAAGGATGTCTGGCTCTAAGTGAGTGATCACACCATCTTGGTCTTGAAGATCTTTTTTGTACAGTTCTTCTGTGTATTCTTGCCATCTCTTCTTAATATCTTCTGCTTCTGTTAGGTCCATACCATTTCTGTCCTTTATTGAGCCCATCTTTGCATGAAATATTCCCTTGGTATCTCTAATGTTTTCAAGAGATCTCTGAAGTACATACTTTGTACTAAAAACAATTTTGACAAGTCATCACTCTGAAATTGATGACTAAAACAAATAAAAATGTTGTTCTTATCAAAGTCTATTAAATTGATATATTCATTTGGGAATAATAGATTTTTTCATAATATTAAAAAATCTTCCATTCAGCAAGTTCATTTCTCCTTTATTTGAGACATTAGCATTTTAGAGAAATCTATTATTGACCTCTTTAGGCTCAGTGTAATAAATCTACTCATTTGACTGATTTTATTTAAATTGTACCACTGAAATTAAGAGAGAGTTCACTCCCATTTCAAATTGCAAATGCATAAAAACCTAAAGGAAATGGTGTCCATTTTTATATCCTTTCCATAATGTAATATATTAATATGGAGACAATTGCTAAGTAGTTTGTCTACCTATCATCTGTCTATCTAAGTTCTATAATTAATATGGCAAATAATTATACAGAACAGTTGCCAATATAGTAACTTAAGGACTGTCTTAGTCAAAGCTACTAGCATTTCTGGCAGTTCTCATAGATGATTGTCTCTGCTCCCTAAGTGACACTGTTCATACGGCTGTATGTTATCAACACATCTGACCAAAACATTAATCTTATGATCTCCACCCATCATAATGTGTGCAGAGAGGAGAAACCGATTTGGAGGAAAGGGGCATTTTTTCTCATGGTTTTTAAGAAGTTTCAGGGGTGAAGTTATTCCTCTAACTTGTCCATAAGAAACATAACAAAAAGCCTAGTGCCTTAGTCTTAATGTTGATAAATATGAAAATAAATGATAGATGAATCTCAGGAGGAAGATTGAAGTGTGGGGGAAAATGCTTTTGACTTCTTTGCATTAACTTACTGATAAAATATTTTACTGAGAGACAAACGAAGTTCTGAATAAATCTGAATAAATTTTAAAGAGAGGAAAGAAAATGGAAATTTGCTATAGATATGTATGGGCTTCCCTCATAGCTCAGTTGGTAAAGAATCCACCTGGAATGCAGGAGACCCCTGTTCCACTCCTGGGTTAGGAAGATCTGCTGGAGAAGGGATAGGGTACCCACTTCACTGTTCTTGGGCTTCCCTTGTGGCTCAGCTGGTAAAGAATCCACATGCAATGTGGGAGGCCTGGGTTTGATCCCTGGGTTGGGAAGATCCCTTGGGGAAGGGAAAGGCTACCCACTCTAGCATTCTGGCCTGGAGAATTCCATGTAGTATATAGTCCATGTGGTCACAAAGAATCGGACACAGCTGAGTGACTTTCACTTTCATAGGTATGTATATAAAGTATGCATGCAAGAGACTTCCTTGGTAGCTCAGATGGTAGAAAGTCTGCCTGCAGTGCAGGAGACCTCAGTTCGATTGCTGGATTGGGAATATCCCTGGAGAAGGGTTTGGCTACCCAGTCCAGTATTCTTGGACTTTCCTAGTGGCTTAAACGGTAAGGAATCGGCTGAAATATGGAGACCTGGATTCAACTCCTGAGTGGGGAAGATCCCTTGGAGGGCATGGCAGCCCACTCCAGTATTCTTGCCTGGAGAATACAATGAACAGAGGAGCCTGATAGGCTACAGTCCACAGGGTCACAGGGAGTTGAACATGACTGATACAACTTAGCCTGCACATATGTAAAGAGTAGAGTAAAAACTTCACAGACACATTTGTTCTTTAAATAGTAGATGCTATAAGGGCTAATGACACCTTGGAAAAGCTAGTGGTAGGATTTGTTTTCACAAATGAGATTTAGGTTATTTCAGAGAACTCCCACTTTCGAAAGTTCACTATATGGCACGTTACTTACATTGGTACATGTTTCTGCTAACCAAAAAAAATCTGAAGAAGATTTTAACTTTTACAAAAAAAAAAAAAAAGGCAAAAACGGATGCTAGTGTTCAGTGTTTGTTTTTTAACAGGTGTTACAGGAGGCAGTGAGACCGACACCACTAAGCTCCCTCCAAAACTACACTCAGCATCTCAGCATTAAGTCACCCTAACTTTGAACTGTGTCTGTGAGCCTCCGTGCTTGATCTTGATTTATTTTTTGCAGCCATTAGCAATATGTGTTGCATCATAATTGCTCCTTTGCTTTATGCCATGTTTGCTTAGAAAAGGTTTCATAGGCATGCTCTATTTCCAGAAAGCTGGAAACTTTGGATTTAGTCATTTTCATCTGCTAACCTCTGTGAAATGGAGAAAAGGTGAAACCCACAACTGGAAATAGTGAAAACAACTATTGCATATGATTTAAGTCAGTAATAAGACCTCAAATCTTTCCAAATTTTTTGTTTGTTTTTCAATAAAGATAACATGGAAGATGTGTGTGTTATGTATAAGTGGGTGTTTGTAATGAAACTGAAATCAAAACCTTTCATTAATCTTAACCTTAGTGTCTATTTGAACTTCACTTATTATTAGATCATCACCATGTCTAAGAGATTTTGGATTCTTTTCTTGGTGAGAATTACATTAGATGGCCAAATTCTTATACCTGATGAATATACAATAACAGTTGGTCCATCTTTCCTACAATATTACCTGATAATTTGTGGATGAATTTCTGAAGGTAAATATGCCTATGTTGTAGAGAATTAATAGCCATTTCCTTCATAAGAAGATAATGACTCACAGGAATGTAAGGTGTAACATGGGTAATAGAGTCAATAATATTGTAATAACTCTGTATGGTGACAGATGGTAACTAGACCTGATGGTGATAATTCTGTAATACATAAAAATATTAAATCACTTTGTGGAGTATCTGAAACTAATATAATGCTATATATAAATGATATTCTAATAAAGAAAAATTTACAAGATTATTATCATTATCTCTATTAAGTGTAGTAGCAGTAACAGCAACAGTAGTAGTAATAGCAATAGCCAATTATATATTTGCATAATCTTATCTAAAGAGTATCATGTTTTGATTATTCCAGAATTAATTGGCTCATAATAAAGACCAAGCTGATGGTCTAAGAGAATCTATACTAATAACTTAAATTCTATCATGGAATGATGTGTCTCTCAGGGCTAAACTGAGAACTAGATTAATATTGATAATATTATATTTTAAATATGTGTATATTTTAAATGTGTGTGTATATTTATATATATACACACACATATATATAAAAGCAGTGCAAATGAAATGTTCATTTTAGTTAGCAAATGAAAAGACAACATATAGAATGAGAGAAAATATTGCAAATGATGCAGCTGACAAGGATTTAATACTCAAAATACACAAACAGCTCATTAGCTTAATATAAAAAAAGAAAACAACCCAACCCAAAACAATCTAAACAATCAAACAATGGGCATAAGGTCTAAATATATATTTCCCCAAAGAAGACAGAAAGATGGCCAACAGGCACATGAGAAGATGCACAACGTGGCAATTATTAGAGAAATGCAAATCAGAACTTCAGGGAGGGATAACCTCACTGGTCAGAATGACCATCATTAAAAAGTCTACAAATAATAAATACCGGAGAGCACGTGGAGAAAAAGAAATTTCCGCAACACAGTTGGTGTGAATGCAAATTGGTACAGCTACTATGAGAACAATATGGAGATTCTTTTTTTTTTTTTAACTAAATATAGAGCTATGATAAGATCCTTCAATCCCATATATCCAGAGTACACTCTAATTTGAAAAGACAAATGCATGCCAATGTTCACTGCAATACCAGTTACAACAGCCAAGACATGGAAGCAACTTAAATGTCCATTGACAGATAAATAAAGATGTGGTGTGTGTGTGTGTGTGTATAATGGAGTATTACTCAGCTATAACAGAAAATGAAACAATGCCATTTTCAGCAACATAGATAGGCCTAGAGATTATCACCTTAAGTGAAGGAAGCCAGACAGAGAAAGATGAGTATTCTATGATACCACTTGTAAGTGAAATATAAAAAAAATGATACAATGAACTTGTACACAAAACAGAAATAGATCCACAGACACAGAAAACAAATTTATGGATAGCAAAAAGGGAAGGAAGGAGAGTAGATATAAATTACAAATATAGAATTAACAGATACAAACGCCTGTATCTGAAATAGATAAGGAACAAGGATGTACTGTATAGCACAAAGAATTATATTCAATATCTTATAATAACATAATGGAAAATAATTCCCCCAAAACATATGACGAATCACTTTGCTGTATATCTGAAACTAACACAATATTGTAAATTAAATATATGTCAATAAAAATGCACACTCTGACAAGAGTTCAGAGGGTCCCAATTTCTACAAATGTTTTGAAGAATCTAAGGTACCCATTTTTAAGCTGAGAGTCAATACCAACCAAATACAGTGTAAATATGGGGACTATAGAAAATACCGGGCTGGGTTCAAATGCAAACTCCCCACTGTCTTCTCTGGCTTCCCCCTAGGCTTCTCTCTGGCATTATCTCCTACCTCCGTCTGGGGCTCACTGCACCTCAGCCAAGGTGGCTTGCTCTTGACACATTTTCCTTATGTAGTGTCCCTCTCTATACCTGGTGATATTCCTTTTTCCTGAAGACTAATCTGATATTAATACAGCCTTCAAGATTTCTTCTGATTTGCATTATCATGATCTGAACACAAGTCTTACTTCGGATTTACTTAGATTCTTCAATCTAGATAAGAGAAGCAAAAATCAAAGAAACAATGGAAAATAAAAATTGCAAAATAATTTAAAATACTTTCAGATAAAGGCTTAGAATTTTCATATGTATGGTATCTTCAAAAACTTCAAATAGACCAGTTAAAAACAAATGTCTATTTCATATTTCTATAGCATGTAATTATATACAAGATTATCAAGCAAAGGGAGATATATTATAGAAGTTGTAGAAAACTATAAAATATGGCTGGCATTTTTGACATTTTTAATTAACTTATAAGCAGTAAGATGTCAAGTTAGTTGCTAAGATAGTAAGCACCGATTCTTGCTCCCTATAGATACCACACACTCATTAATCTATTTGCTGGTTGAGTATAATATTTAAATGTCATGGTTGATTTCTGAATTGAAGTACCCTGTAATAGTTAGATGCTGAATTCTACCGTGAAAATACTCATTTTGTACAATTCTTTCAGTACAGGTGTAGCTTTTACTTATTAATATGACTCTGCAGGAATCATCATTATTTTAACGATCTTTAGAATGTGACAATTTACTCTGTGATATATGTATTACTACCATTCTCACTAAGCTATCTGCCACATGATTGTCATTTAATGGAAGGGAGGCAGAGGACCCCTGAGCTTTCAATAAAAAAAGCAGTGAACTTGTAGATAGTGCCTACTGTGGTAAAATATTGAAAATCATAACTTTAAAGTTAGAGGAATGAGAATATCAATGGTGAAGAATGATTGAAAATGAATGTAATTATATTCTATTACATTCTTTTCAGTTTCTACCTGGACTTAGAATCTTTGTAATTTCTTCTTTTTTTTTTTTCAATTTTGTTTTTCGTCATTACTAAGATGCTTCTATTTGTAAACTCTTTTTAATAACTATGTCAAATTTAGATTGTGTGTGTGTGTATTCGTAACAAAGGAACACATATTCCTAACAAAGAATTAAAAATCCAAAATATAGACTATGGTAAATGCAGTTTGTTCATTACAGATTGGATAAATGGCTGGACAGTAGAGAATTGCTAATTCACTTGCTGAGCTGTATTGCTCCACTGAGAAGACTAATTGCTCAGAACAACCAACCACATCACATAATTCTCATCGAGTTCAGTCTTCCTCTGCTGATAGCAGCTAATTCCAGGTGTCAACCTAAACCTCAGGAATCTATGAGGTTTCAGATAAGAATGGAGCCTTCTAAGTCTTCTCAGTTATCTAGCTTCTGTTTGATTACAAAATATATATTCTTTTCTTAAAAAAAATTTTTCTATCACTTCAAAGTAAAACAATCACCCATTAACCAGTTTTCCCACAATTCTAATTGGATAAATGGCTGGACAGTAGAGAATTGCTAATTCACTTGCTGAGCTGTATTGCTCCACTGAGAAGACTAATTGCTCAGAACAACCAACCACATCACATAATTCTCATCGAGTTCAGTCTTCCTCTGCTGATAGCAGCTAATTCCAGGTGTCAACCTAAACCTCAGGAATCTATGAGGTTTTAGATAAGAATGGAGCCTTCTAAGTCTTCTCAGTTATCTAGCTTCTGTTTGATTACAAAATATATATTCTTTTCTTTAAAAAAAAATTTCTATCACTTCAAAGTAAAACAATCACCCATTAACCAGTTTTCCCACAATTCTATCTTCTCCACTACCACTTCCACAATCAATATCTTGTCTGCCTCTATGGATTTGTCTACTATGGATATTTCTTACAGACAGAATTTTATAATATTTGAGCTTTTATGTATTGGTTTTTTGGCTTAGCATAGTGTTTTTGAGGTTCATTCATATTGCAGTATGTTTCACAAACTGATTTTTATGGATGAATAATATTCATGTTTATATATTACGATGTGTTTACCCATTCTTCTGTTGCTGGACATTTGAGCTGTTTCTACCTTTTGGCTATTGTGAATACTGGTACTGTAACATGCTTGACTATCCACTTTCAATTATTTTGGATATATGTCTAGATCTAAAAGTGGAATTTGGGGGCCACACTGTAATTTTATGCTTAACTTTTTGAGGAACCAGTAAATGTTTTTTTTTACTACAAATGAATCTTTTTACATTCTCATCAGGATTGTACAATTGTGTTACTTTCTATGCATTCTTGTCAACATATTTCCTTTTTGCTCTTGCAGTAGGTGTAAAGTAATACCTGATGTCAAAAAATGAAATAGAAAACAAGGATTCTCAATAAAACAAAAAAATTTTTATTTGAATCAACACAATTTGCAAAGCTTTGGCTAAACTGACAGAAAAAACAAGAAGAAACAAAACATTTTTAATAGTTTAGCTTACAACTGTATAGGTAGTGGAGATAGAAATCTAAATATAGGGGGCAAACACTTTATTCTAATTTTTTACTTATTGTCCTACCATTCTAGTTTGCTATTTTATCTCTAATCTATCTCAAGGTTTAATCTCTAACAATATATTTTAATATTTTTAAATTGCTTCTCTAATGTTAATCAAAGTATTTTCCTTTAGGAAGGAAGTAACATTCCTTTGTTACATTATCTATCTATATGAAAGAAAAGGTACACATACATAAGTGCTTATGCAAGTTAACATCAAGTCATTTTGATTCTGTGCACATCTTTCTGTACATAAAGAATGAATTTGTATAAAGAGTTTATAAAGCAATTTTAATTTATTATGATTCAGATGTTTTCCTTTTTTGTTACATATGCTACATATATGTAAAATTAAGGTGAGAGAGCATTCACCCAGTAACAAGAATCAGGATGCTTAGGACCAATTTCTTCTTTAAAATTACACATAAATATTTCCATTCCTTTTGTTTGGGTGGTGATGACAGCAATCAACAAAGCCCACCAATTAAAAGTAGCTGAAAAAAAAATGGAAAGGCAAAGCAGATGGTTCCCTGCACTAATTTACTTTAGTTTATTTCCTATTCAAAGTGTTGTACACACAGGCTAAAATAATTCAAAGTCCATATTCAGAGCAAAATTAAAAATTATATTAAGGCAAAGTTTGACAAAGTTGATAGTGTATCTGAATAGTTTTTTTTTTTTTTTAATTTGGATTCTACAATAGTATGGAAGAAACATGTGCTCAATACCCAAAAGACAAATTATAAAATTCCTTGGACGTTGACCTGATATTCTTCACTTAACTATGAACAGTGTTTTAATTAGATAAGAGTCAATATTTCACTTTAGCTTTCTCAAAGTATTTTCAATGTCTGTAGAGTAATGGTGTTCTAAGGAGTATCTCAATAATGGTTTATAGCTCCTATTCCCTTTTTTTGAAAATAATGCATTACAAATCTTTCTTGACTTAGAAACAGAGAGGAAGCCTATGTATTCTACCGGTGTTATCAAGAGACATATATTTCAGTGTGGGAATCTGCCCTCCATGTTTTAAACCTCAAAATAGAAACTGTTAACTGAACAACTCCATTAACTCTAAATATAATAGAGTTATATTATCTACAAACCTTGCTGAACTAATTCCTTTCTGTACCTAAACAGTTTCTCAGAGTAACAAATTCAAATTATGATGTGTAAGATGGACTTTTTTACTTATCTTTAAAAAACTCCCCATTCACATAGTTACAGTAAGTTTGAAAAGGACTGATTTTAATTTTAGTTATAAGATCTAAAAATATCATGCTTCCTTATATCTGCAAAGAGAATACTACACATCTTTTACATTATTGGGGAAAGAACATAAGATAAAGAATATTAAAATGTTCTGTCTGCTATAAGGAACTCTACCCATGAACATAATACTTAAGAAACACTCTGAAATTTGGAGAACATGTCCAGCTGTTTGTGATTGCATAGAAATAAATCACATTTTTTCAGCTCACTTCAGTTCAGTCGCTCAGTCGTGTCCGACTCTTTGCAATCCCATGAATCACAGCACACCAGTCCTCCCTGTTCATCACCATCTCTTGGAGTTCACTCAGACTCACGTCCATCGAGTCCGTGATGCAATCCAGCCATCTCATCCTCTGTTGTCCCCTTCTCCTCCTGCCCCCAATCCCTCCCAGCATCAGAGTCTTTCCCAATGGGTCAAATCTTCACATGAGGTGGCCAAAATACTGGAGTTTCAGCTTTAGCATCATTCCTTCCAAAGAAATCCCAGGGCTGATCTCCTTCAGAATGGACTGATTGGATCTCCTTGCAGTCCAAGAGTCTTCTCCAACACCACAGTTCAAAAGCATCAATTCTTCCGTGCTCAGTCTTCTTTACAGTCCAACTCTCACATCCATACATGACCACAGGAAAAACCATAGCCTTGACTAGACGGACCTTAGTCGGCAAAGTAATGTCTCTGCTTTTGAATATACTATCTAGGTTGGTCATAACTTTTCTCCCAAGGAGTAAGCGTCTTCTAATTTTATGGCTGCAGTCACCATCTGCAGTGATTTTGGAGCCCCCCAAAATAAAGTCTGACACTGTTTCCACTGTTTCACCATCTATTTCCCATAAAGTAATGGGACTGGATGCCATGATCTTCATTTTCTGACTGTTGAGCTTTAAGCGAACTTTTTCACTCTCCTCTTTCACTTTCATCAAGAGGCTTTTTAGCT
>SJYC01110259.1:0-11424 GCA_006408675.1 Madoqua kirkii
ATAATATTATATTTTAAATATGTGTATATTTTAAATGTGTGTGTATATTTATATATATACACACACATATATATAAAAGCAGTGCAAATGAAATGTTCATTTTAGTTAGCAAATGAAAAGACAACATATAGAATGAGAGAAAATATTGCAAATGATGCAGCTGACAAGGATTTAATACTCAAAATACACAAACAGCTCATTAGCTTAATATAAAAAAAGAAAACAACCCAACCCAAAACAATCTAAACAATCAAACAATGGGCATAAGGTCTAAATATATATTTCCCCAAAGAAGACAGAAAGATGGCCAACAGGCACATGAGAAGATGCACAACGTGGCAATTATTAGAGAAATGCAAATCAGAACTTCAGGGAGGGATAACCTCACTGGTCAGAATGACCATCATTAAAAAGTCTACAAATAATAAATACCGGAGAGCACGTGGAGAAAAAGAAATTTCCCCAACACAGTTGGTGTGAATGCAAATTGGTACAGCTACTATGAGAACAATATGGAGATTCTTTTTTTTTTTTAACTAAATATAGAGCTATGATAAGATCCTTCAATCCCATATATCCAGAGTACACTCTAATTTGAAAAGACAAATGCATGCCAATGTTCACTGCAATACCAGTTACAACAGCCAAGACATGGAAGCAACTTAAATGTCCATTGACAGATAAATAAAGATGTGGTGTGTGTGTGTGTGTGTATAATGGAGTATTACTCAGCTATAACAGAAAATGAAACAATGCCATTTTCAGCAACATAGATAGGCCTAGAGATTATCACCTTAAGTGAAGGAAGCCAGACAGAGAAAGATGAGTATTCTATGATACCACTTGTAAGTGAAATATAAAAAAAATGATACAATGAACTTGTACACAAAACAGAAATAGATCCACAGACACAGAAAACAAATTTATGGATAGCAAAAAGGGAAGGAAGGAGAGTAGATATAAATTACAAATATAGAATTAACAGATACAAACGCCTGTATCTGAAATAGATAAGGAACAAGGATGTACTGTATAGCACAAAGAATTATATTCAATATCTTATAATAACATAATGGAAAATAATTCCCCCAAAACATATGACTGAATCACTTTGCTGTATATCTGAAACTAACACAATATTGTAAATTAAATATATGTCAATAAAAATGCACACTCTGACAAGAGTTCAGAGGGTCCCAATTTCTACAAATGTTTTGAAGAATCTAAGGTACCCATTTTTAAGCTGAGAGTCAATACCAACCAAATACAGTGTAAATATGGGGACTATAGAAAATACCAGGCTGGGTTCAAATGCAAACTCCCCACTGTCTTCTCTGGCTTCCCCCTAGGCTTCTCTCTGGCATTATCTCCTACCTCCCTCTGGGGCTCACTGCACCTCAGCCAAGGTGGCTTGCTCTTGATACATTTTCCTTATGTAGTGTCCCTCTCTATACCTGGTGATATTCCTTTTTCCTGAAGACTAATCTGATATTAATACAGCCTTCAAGATTTCTTCTGATTTGCATTATCATGATCTGAACACAAGTCTTACTTCGGATTTACTTAGATTCTTCAATCTAGATAAGAGAAGCAAAAATCAAAGAAACAATGGAAAATAAAAATTGCAAAATAATTTAAAATACTTTCAGATAAAGGCTTAGAATTTTCATATGTATGGTATCTTCAAAAACTTCAAATAGACCAGTTAAAAACAAATGTCTATTTCATATTTCTATAGCATGTAATTATATACAAGATTATCAAGCAAAGGGAGATATATTATAGAAGTTGTAGAAAACTATAAAATATGGCTGGCATTTTTGACATTTTTAATTAACTTATAAGCAGTAAGATGTCAAGTTAGTTGCTAAGATAGTAAGCACCGATTCTTGCTCCCTATAGATACCACACACTCATTAATCTATTTGCTGGTTGAGTATAATATTTAAATGTCATGGTTGATTTCTGAATTGAAGTACCCTGTAATAGTTAGATGCTGAATTCTACCGTGAAAATACTCATTTTGTACAATTCTTTCAGTACAGGTGTAGCTTTTACTTATTAATATGACTCTGCAGGAATCATCATTATTTTAACGATCTTTAGAATGTGACAATTTACTCTGTGATATATGTATTACTACCATTCTCACTAAGCTATCTGCCACATGATTGTCATTTAATGGAAGGGAGGCAGAGGACCCCTGAGCTTTCAATAAAAAAAGCAGTGAACTTGTAGATAGTGCCTACTGTGGTAAAATATTGAAAATCATAACTTTAAAGTTAGAGGAATGAGAATATCAATGGTGAAGAATGATTGAAAATGAATGTAATTATATTCTATTACATTCTTTTCAGTTTCTACCTGGACTTAGAATCTTTGTAATTTCTTCTTTTTTTTTTTTCAATTTTGTTTTTCGTCATTACTAAGATGCTTCTATTTGTAAACTCTTTTTAATAACTATGTCAAATTTAGATTGTGTGTGTGTGTATTCGTAACAAAGGAACACATATTCCTAACAAAGAATTAAAAATCCAAAATATAGACTATGGTAAATGCAGTTTGTTCATTACAGATTGGATAAATGGCTGGACAGTAGAGAATTGCTAATTCACTTGCTGAGCTGTATTGCTCCACTGAGAAGACTAATTGCTCAGAACAACCAACCACATCACATAATTCTCATCGAGTTCAGTCTTCCTCTGCTGATAGCAGCTAATTCCAGGTGTCAACCTAAACCTCAGGAATCTATGAGGTTTCAGATAAGAATGGAGCCTTCTAAGTCTTCTCAGTTATCTAGCTTCTGTTTGATTACAAAATATATATTCTTTTCTTTAAAAAAAAATTTCTATCACTTCAAAGTAAAACAATCACCCATTAACCAGTTTTCCCACAATTCTATCTTCTCCACTACCACTTCCACAATCAATATCTTGTCTGCCTCTATGGATTTGTCTACTATGGATATTTCTTACAGACAGAATTTTATAATATTTGAGCTTTTATGTATTGGTTTTTTGGCTTAGCATAGTGTTTTTGAGGTTCATTCATATTGCAGTATGTTTCACAAACTGATTTTTATGGATGAATAATATTCATGTTTATATATTACGATGTGTTTACCCATTCTTCTGTTGCTGGACATTTGAGCTGTTTCTACCTTTTGGCTATTGTGAATACTGGTACTGTAACATGCTTGACTATCCACTTTCAATTATTTTGGATATATGTCTAGATCTAAAAGTGGAATTTGGGGGCCACACTGTAATTTTATGCTTAACTTTTTGAGGAACCAGTAAATGTTTTTTTTTACTACAAATGAATCTTTTTACATTCTCATCAGGATTGTACAATTGTGTTACTTTCTATGCATTCTTGTCAACATATTTCCTTTTTGCTCTTGCAGTAGGTGTAAAGTAATACCTGATGTCAAAAAATGAAATAGAAAACAAGGATTCTCAATAAAACAAAAAAATTTTTATTTGAATCAACACAATTTGCAAAGCTTTGGCTAAACTGACAGAAAAAACAAGAAGAAACAAAACATTTTTAATAGTTTAGCTTACAACTGTATAGGTAGTGGAGATAGAAATCTAAATATAGGGGGCAAACACTTTATTCTAATTTTTTACTTATTGTCCTACCATTCTAGTTTGCTATTTTATCTCTAATCTATCTCAAGGTTTAATCTCTAACAATATATTTTAATATTTTTAAATTGCTTCTCTAATGTTAATCAAAGTATTTTCCTTTAGGAAGGAAGTAACATTCCTTTGTTACATTATCTATCTATATGAAAGAAAAGGTACACGTACATAAGTGCTTATGCAAGTTAACATCAAGTCATTTTGATTCTGTGCACATCTTTCTGTACATAAAGAATGAATTTGTATAAAGAGTTTATAAAGCAATTTTAATTTATTATGATTCAGATGTTTTCCTTTTTTGTTACATATGCTACATATATGTAAAATTAAGGTGAGAGAGCATTCACCCAGTAACAAGAATCAGGATGCTTAGGACCAATTTCTTCTTTAAAATTACACATAAATATTTCCATTCCTTTTGTTTGGGTGGTGATGACAGCAATCAACAAAGCCCACCAATTAAAAGTAGCTGAAAAAAAAATGGAAAGGCAAAGCAGATGGTTCCCTGCACTAATTTACTTTAGTTTATTTCCTATTCAAAGTGTTTACACACAGGCTAAAATAATTCAAAGTCCATATTCAGAGCAAAATTAAAAATTATATTAAGGCAAAGTTTGACAAAGTTGATAGTGTATCTGAATAGTTTTTTTTTTTTAATTTGGATTCTACAATAGTATGGAAGAAACATGTGCTCAATACCCAAAAGACAAATTATAAAATTCCTTGGACGTTGACCTGATATTCTTCACTTAACTATGAACAGTGTTTTAATTAGATAAGAGTCAATATTTCACTTTAGCTTTCTCAAAGTATTTTCAATGTCTGTAGAGTAATGGTGTTCTAAGGAGTATCTCAATAATGGTTTATAGCTCCTATTCCCTTTTTTTGAAAATAATGCATTACAAATCTTTCTTGACTTAGAAACAGAGAGGAAGCCTATGTATTCTACCGGTGTTATCAAGAGACATATATTTCAGTGTGGGAATCTGCCCTCCATGTTTTAAACCTCAAAATAGAAACTGTTAACTGAACAACTCCATTAACTCTAAATATAATAGAGTTATATTATCTACAAACCTTGCTGAACTAATTCCTTTCTGTACCTAAACAGTTTCTCAGAGTAACAAATTCAAATTATGATGTGTAAGATGGACTTTTTTACTTATCTTTAAAAAACTCCCCATTCACATAGTTACAGTAAGTTTGAAAAGGACTGATTTTAATTTTAGTTATAAGATCTAAAAATATCATGCTTCCTTATATCTGCAAAGAGAATACTACACATCTTTTACATTATTGGGGAAAGAACATAAGATAAAGAATATTAAAATGTTCTGTCTGCTATAAGGAACTCTACCCATGAACATAATACTTAAGAAACATTCTGAAATTTGGAGAACATGTCCAGCTGTTTGTGATTGCATAGAAATAAATCACATTTTTTCAGCTCACTTCAGTTCAGTCGCTCAGTCGTGTCCGACTCTTTGCAATCCCATGAATCACAGCACACCAGTCCTCCCTGTTCATCACCATCTCTTGGAGTTCACTCAGACTCACGTCCATCGAGTCCGTGATGCAATCCAGCCATCTCATCCTCTGTTGTCCCCTTCTCCTCCTGCCCCCAATCCCTCCCAGCATCAGAGTCTTTCCCAATGGGTCAAATCTTCGCATGAGGTGGCCAAAATACTGGAGTTTCAGCTTTAGCATCATTCCTTCCAAAGAAATCCCAGGGCTGATCTCCTTCAGAATGGACTGATTGGATCTCCTTGCAGTCCAAGAGTCTTCTCCAACACCACAGTTCAAAAGCATCAATTCAAGTCCGTGATGCAATCCAGCCATCTCATCCTCTGTTGTCCCCTTCTCCTCCTGCCCCCAATCCCTCCCAGCATCAGAGTCTTTCCCAATGGGTCAAATCTTCACATGAGGTGGCCAAAATACTGGAGTTTCAGCTTTAGCATCATTCCTTCCAAAGAAATCCCAGGGCTGATCTCCTTCAGAATGGACTGATTGGATCTCCTTGCAGTCCAAGAGTCTTCTCCAACACCACAGTTCAAAAGCATCAATTCTTCCGTGCTCAGTCTTCTTTACAGTCCAACTCTCACATCCATACATGACCACAGGAAAAACCATAGCCTTGACTAGACGGACCTTAGTCGGCAAAGTAATGTCTCTGCTTTTGAATATACTATCTAGGTTGGTCATAACTTTTCTCCCAAGGAGTAAGCGTCTTCTAATTTTATGGCTGCAGTCACCATCTGCAGTGATTTTGGAGCCCCCCAAAATAAAGTCTGACACTGTTTCCACTGTTTCACCATCTATTTCCCATAAAGTAATGGGACCGGATGCCATGATCTTCATTTTCTGACTGTTGAGCTTTAAGCGAACTTTTTCACTCTCCTCTTTCACTTTCATCAAGAGGCTTTTTAGCTTCTCTTCACTTTCTGCCATAAGGGTGGTGTCATCTGCATATCCGAGGCTATTGATATTTCTCCAAGCAATCTTGATTCCAGCTTGTGTTTCTTCCAGTCCAGCGTTTCTCATGATGTACTCTGCATAGTCTTCATATTTTCAAACTAAAAAAGCTCTGACTTTGTCATTTGCCCTTTTAGAAATTTCAGTCAAAACAAAGATTTATTAGTGCCCACTATCTACTGAGCACTTCACTAGCTATTTATATTCCATAGATGAACGTGGCAAGATTCATCTCTTTACTTCCTTTCTAATCTTTTTGTCACTTATTCAGTGCTTCTAACATTGTTCAGCTGAAATTTGCTCTTGGTTGAATATTGTGATTATGGGCCTGGGGGAGAAACACTGGGAGCAAGCACACCTGAGTTTGAGGAGAAGATAGTCTATCTTCCATTGTCCTTCAAAAAAGCAATGAATAGAACTGCCTGCCTTTTTTTTTTTTCCAGTGTGATTATCCATTATAAGAAAAAGATTTTGAGGTGGGTCTCCTGTAGACAACATATATAGGGGTCTTATTTTTGTATCCATTCAGCCAGTTTTCGTCTTTTGGCTGGGGCATTCAACCCATTTACATTTAAGGTAATTATTGATGAGTGTGATCCTGCTGCCATTTACTTTATTGTTTTGGGTTCGGGTTTATACACCTTTTTTGTGTTTCCTGTCTAGAGAATATCCTAAAGCATTTGTTGGAGAGCTGGTTTGGTGGTGCTGAATTCTCTCAGCTTTTGCTTGTCTGTAAAGCTTTTGATTTTTTCATTCATATTTGAATGAGATCCTTGCTGGGTACAGTAATCTGGGCTGTAGGTTATTTTCTTTCATCACTCTAAGTATGTCTTGCCATTCCCTCCCGGCCTGAAGAGTTTCTATTGAAAGATCAGCTGTTATCCTTATGGGAATCCCCTTGTGTGTTATTTGTTGTTTTTCCCTTGCTACTTTTAATATTTATTTGTCCTTTGTGTTTTATCTCTGTTGATTTGATTAATATGTGTCTTGGGGTGTTTTAGGCCTGAAGAGTTTCTATTGAAAGATCAGCTGTTATCCTTATGGGAATCCCCTTGTGTGTTATTTGTTGTTTTTCCCTTGCTACTTTTAATATTTGTTTTTTTGTGTGTGTGATCTTTGTTAATTGACTTTTGGACTCTGTGGGAGAGGGAGAGTGTGGGGTGATTTGGGAGAATGGCATTGAAACATGTAATGTCATGTAAGAGATGAATCACCAGTCTAGGTTCAATGCAGGATACAGGATGCTTGGGGCTGGTGCAGTGGGATGACCCAGAGAGATGGTATGGGGAGGGAGGTGGGAGGGGGGGTTCAGGATTAAGAACTCATGTACACCCATGGTGGATTCATGTCGATGAATGGCAAAACCAACGCAGTATTGTAAAGTAAAATATAATAAATAAATAAATAAAAATAATACAAACTTAAAAATTAAAAAAAGATATCCAGGAATGACCACATTAAAAAAAGAAAAAGATTTATTTTTAAAGATTTTATCCAATACATAAGTGTAATGAACATCTCTCTACCCAAATATCTTTTCACTTTTTACATGTACCCTGGTCAAGTTAAAAAGTTAATATACTAATGTGGAAACATGGGACATAAAAATATTATGAATGGATATTCATGGGTGAGTGGATAGGAAAATACATTTTTTCAAGACATGAGCACGGCATTGTAAATATTACACATTCTCCCACCCCCTCAGCAAGAGACTGTTTTCACAATTTGCCACCCAGAATGATATAACCTTTTAGAATATATAGACATGACAGCAGGATCTCACCCTTTGTCATAAGTAAAAGCACATGTTTAGCCTTTTATGAATATAGAGAAGTTACAAAATGGCATATGGATCGAAAACCTATTCAACATGCCTGTATTTATAACTTCAAAGCCTTATCAGCAGTGTGGGGTTTCTTTGATCATGTACACTTGAAGGTGGTTATAAGTAAATTGCTAATTCCTCTCTTAAAAAGCTTGGATGCATGAAAATGTGTATAGTGGTCTGAAAATATGATCTAAATCACCTGGAAGTCCATATTAGTGGTTAACTGTTTTCTCATAGTTTATGACTATGAGAAACATAGTCACTAAGAATATGCCATGTATATAAAACATTGACAAGAAGGGTCCCTGGTTTGCAGTTCTTGACTTTCTGAAGTTACTTTAGCTCTGTTGAGAAGAGATGACTTGCAGCTAGCTCTGCCATTTCAGTTCTTGCGTGGTTTCTTGCATCCCTTGTTCTTAACTATATTCTCTTATAGTTTATTACTAATGAGCATAAAAACAGGAAAATAAATGCAGATATTAAATATAATCTCTCTATATATGACTAGATACATAAAACAAGTCTGTCCAAAAATGAGTTATCTAACAATTTTTTTGTCTCAACATCTATATTTGCTTCCTAAGACTGTGTACAACTCTCAACAGTTTTTAAAAGATAGCATTAAAAGATTACAACTTCATAGAATGCTCACATCTTTTGTTCCCTTCATTTATTTACTATTGTTGCCTTTGACATTCAACTTCATATTGTTGAAGCCTTTCTTCTCTAGGTCAAATCATTTTTAAAAGGAAAAGGCGGTGCTATAAAAATCAATGAGTAATTCTAAACTGAGTAAGTAGCTCAACAGTGAAAGTCAAGATTGCTAATATAAAATGCACCATTTGAAGTAGAAATTTAGGTCATGTCATTCCTTTCCTCTCTCATTGACAAAATGGGTCACTAACTCGTGAACCTCTGCAGTTTCCTCATTTACTTTACTCAAAAAATTAAAAAATAATAATAATACTAATAAAGGATTTAGCTGCAAGTAGATCACTTTTCACTTTCATGCATTGGAGAAGGAAATGGCAACCCACTCCAGTGTTCTTGCCTGGAGAATCCCAGGGAAGGGGGAGCCTAGTGGGCTGCCGTTTATGGGGTCACACAGAGTTGGACACAACTGAAGTGACTCAGCAGCAGCAGATATGAAATACAGAACATATAAATTTTGAATATAAAACAATTTAAAAGTTACCAGAATCATGCTCTTAAAGACATATAATGGGATGCAAAGCGTCTTCCATGTTATCAGAAAACATGTTTAGCTTAGAGAAATTCAACATATTGAACGCTCATTAACAAACTCTGACATTTTGTCGGGCATTTTTATTCAAATCCCACCCACCTGCCTAATCACCAGGTGGCAGTATAGCAGCAGCCATCTGTATCTGTGTTTGAGAAGCCTCAATAAAAAACGGCATTGCAATGATATTGATACTTGATAGAATTATTTGGGCGTAACAATTTTTGTGTTATTCTCTCTTAGTATTAAAATAGTCCTGCTTACACTTTCACAAATTGCCTTTTGCTTTGAGGATCTATATAGATAGTTACTTTCTATAATTTCTAAACTACAAAAAAAAATGTATATATATCACCTAACTGTTTGTTGTCTTACAGTTTTAAATAGCAATGTTTTCTACATCATAGTTGGAACTGAATCACATTTTTTTTTTCAGCTAGCACCTTTCAACAATTGGATTAAGGCAGGGTTTTCCATTCTTTCAACAAACACATATGCCAGGAGACTACAGACTTTTAAGATGAGGATTCTGACATTTCATTTTCTCTTATCTAAACTTCTCCAGCTGTCATTATGCCATTTGAGACAAGTTTTCAGTCTACAGTACTATCCTACTCTATCAATTCCTTTGTATTTGCACAATGTCTGTTCAGCAGTTTAATCAGGACAAAAGAACCAATTTCAACATTTGATTTCAGATACTCAGGATTTATTATGTGTTTAAAGTATGTCTAACTTCTTCTTTTTTGTAGATGGAAATTCATAAGATGAGGATTCTGACATTTCATTTTCTCTTATCTAAACTTCTCCAGCTGTCATTATGCCATTTGAGACAAGTTTTCAGTCTACAGTACTATCCTACTCTATCAATTCCTTTGTATTTGCACAATGTCTGTTCAGCAGTTTAATCAGGACAAAAGAACCAATTTCAACATTTGATTTCAGATACTCAGGATTTATTATGTGTTTAAAGTATGTCTAACTTCTTCTTTTTTGTAGATGGAAATTCAGAAATCCAGGTTATGTCATCTGATCCAATATCAACTAGTGAATATAGTTCAAAACCGAAAACTTAAAACATCTATGTGAATACTCTTGGTGGACTGGAAAGAAGGTGTTTGGGAATATCTTTGAAACCATGAATATAATTTTTTACTGTATTTAGACTCAGTGGAGGAGGAGATTGTCTTCACCTTTGGAGGAACTATGCCTGTACTGTTTGGGAGGAAACTGTTTTTTATGCAGGAACTGGGGTTAAACTGCAGATATACTTCTTTAAAACTTGACTACAGGAGGCCTTTGGAAAACAAAAAGAAAGGGAACTACTGTATGATCTGAAGAGTTACTGGAGGTTTTAGAAAGTGAAAGTGAAACTGAAGTCCCTTAGTCCTGTTCGACTTTTTGCGACCCCATGGACTGTAGCTTACCAGGCTCCTCTACTGCTGCTGCTAAGTCACTTCAGCCATGTGCGACTCTGTGTGACCCTATAGACGGCAGCCCACCAGGCTCCCCCGTCCCTGGGATTTTCCAGGCAAGAACACTGGAGTGGGTTACCATTTCCTTCTCCAATGCATGAAAGTGAAAAGTGAAAGTGAAGTCACTCAGTCGTGTCCGACTTCGCGACCCCATGGACTGCAGCTTATCAGGCTCCTCCATCCATGGGATTTTCCAGGCAAGAGTACTGGCGTGGGTTGCCAAGCTTTTTGAGGACAGAACTGAAAAAAAAATTTATTTTGATTTGACAAAACTTTCCTCTACTTCCATATGCTTGAGGCAGTTGACATTTTTTTATCCTAAATAAAGTGATCCAAACCCACAACTAATCTGGAAAATGACACAGTTATAATCCACGTCACACTATTTAGAAACTATATTTTGCTAATGCATAATTTTCTTAAATGTATATTAGAACATTTTGCAAAATACGTTTAAAAATTAAAGGGAAAATACCCCAAATTAGTACCCTAATATTTTAAATTAGTTTCAGTCCTAGCCTTGAGGAACTCTTTGGTTGTACTAAAATTCCAAATATGTTGGGTCAAGGTTCAACTGTACATCTGTATAGTCAAAGTTTATGTAGCTCTATTTGGATAAAACTGGATAGACGGATGGGTTAAAATTTTCAAAAGATACTCTATTGAATTCTAAGAATTTTCAATTTCTTGATTTTTAGAATGTTCCTTCTAGAATTCTTCACATATAAACAAATATAATGTCATAAAATAATTACA
>SJYC01110260.1:0-20784 GCA_006408675.1 Madoqua kirkii
ATACGCCCTCGAGTGCCCTACAAATTATGAAGATGGAATGCTGCTCCCTGTGCTCCTCGAAATACATCCCTGAGTGCCCTAGGCATTAGTAGGATAAAAGTCAGATTCCCAGGCCCTTCAAAATACAGCTCCAAATGCCCTATGAACTATGATGTCAAAATGCTGCTCTCCAAGTCCTTCAGGACACATCTCCGAGTGCCCTATGAGTTATGTTAACAAAATGATATTTACTCGTCCTTCCGGGATATGCCCCTTTGTGCTCTATGAATTATAGGAGGAAATGCTTCTTCTCCAGGTGAGCACTATGTGAGGGTTACGTGAAACTTAATACTCCTACATTACGATGAAGGGCCTGGGGAGTCCAATTCGGGAAAAACTGGAATAATATATCCTCCTATCTTATGACGAAGAAGCGGGAGTGTCCGTTTGGTTGGGTACTAAGATGTTTAAGACTCCTGACTTACACCGAAGGACCTTGACAGCCCAATTTGTGAAGTACCAGAAAACTTTATATTACCACCTTACTAACTATCCGTGACCGTCAGGAGAAGGCCCCCTTTACTCTACGAATTTTGAGGACAGAATACTGCACTCCAGACCACTCGGAATACTCTCCCCATGGCCCGATGATTTATGAGGAAGGAATACTGTTTTCTGGGATTCTAGGATTATGCCCCGAAGTGCCCTAGCATTTATGAAATAGGAAGCCATGTTCCCGGACACTGGGTATATGGCCCCATATTCTACGAATTATCAGGGTGGAATGCTGCTTCCCGCCCCACTCGCCATATTCCGCCCATGACCCTACGATATTTGAGGATGGAATGCAGTTTCTCGGGCCGCTTTGGAAATGCCCCCAAGTTCCCTACATATTAAGAGTTGCAAAAGCTACTCCCGTGTCCCCTCGGGATACAGACTCGAGTTTTCCACTAATTATGAAGATGGAATGCTGCTTCCAGGGCCACTAGGGATACTCTCCCTATGGGCCTATGAATGATTAGGACAGAGTGCTGCTTTTCGGGCCCATCGGGATAGGCCCCTAAGTGCCCTATGAATTATTACGATGGAATACTTCTCTCCCGGGTTCTGGAATACACACCCGTGTCACCTATGAATTAAGAGTACAGAATGCTGCTTCCCGGGCCCTTTTGGAAATGCCACCCATGGCACTATGAATTATCTGGAAAGAATTCTGCTTCCTGAGAGCCTCGGTATATTTCACCGAGAGTCCTAGGAAATATGAGGATAGAATGCTTCTTCTTGGGCTCCTCGAGATTCATCTACAATTGCCCTATGAATTATCAGAATGGAATATGCCTTCCCAGGCTTCTCAAAATATGTCCCCAAGTGCCCTACGTGTTATGCAAACAGAATGCTGCTTTTTAGGGCCCTGGAGAAACGCACTCCATGGCTCTATGAATTATGAGAACAGAATGCTGATTCATGGGGCCCTCCAGATATGTCCAAGAGTGCCCTATGAGTTATCAGGACAAATTCTGCAACGAAAACTCTTGGGATATGCCCCCGAGTGCCCTTCGACTTATGAGGATGCAATTCGGCTTCCCGGGGGCATCAAGATATGTCCTTCAATGCCCTCGAAATTATGAGGATTGAATGCTTCTTCCCCGGCTTTCGTGATACACTCCCAATGCACTTTGAATTATGAGGAAGTAATGCTGCTTCCTGGGTCCTTCGGGATTCCCAGACGAGTGCCCAACTCAATATGTGGACGGAATGCTGCTTCCCGGACCCCTCAGGATAAGTCCTTCTTGACCCTATGATATAGGAGGATAGAATACTGCTTCTTCAGCCGCACAGGCAGCACAACCCATGAATCGACCAAAATTGCGGACTGAATGCTGCTTCCCTGAATTTTTGGGATAAACACTCCATGGTCTTTTGAGTTAGGAGGGTGGAAAGATTCTTTCTGGGACCCTCAGGAGAAAGGCCCCTTTATTCTACAAATTTTGAGGACAGAACACTGCACTCCAGGCCACTCGGGATACTCTCACCATGGTCCTATGATTTGTGAGGAAGGAATAATTCTTCCTGGGATTCTAGGAATATGCCCCGAAGTGCCCTAGCATTTATGAAGAAGGAAGTCTGCTTCACGGACACAGGGAATACGGCCCCATATTCTACGAATTATCAGGATGGAATGCTGCTTCTCGGGCCGATAGGTAAATGCCCCCATGTTCCCTACGTATTAAGAGGGGCAAATGCTGCTCACTGGTCTCCTCCGGATACAGCCTCGAGTGTTCCACTAATGATGAGGATGGAATGCTGCTTCCAGGGCCACTAGGGATACTCTCCCTATGGGCCTATGAATGATTAGGACAGAATGCTGCTTTTCGGACTCGTCGGGATAGGTCTCTGAGTGCCCTATGAATTATGAGGATGGAATGCTGCTTTCCCGGCTTCTGGGAATACACACCCGTGTTCCCTATGAATTATGAGGACAGAATGCTCCTTCCCGAGGCTTTTGGGAAATGCCGCACATGGCGCTATGAATTATCAGAAAAGAATGCTCCTTCCCAAGACCCACGGGATATGTCCTCGAGTGTCCTAGGAAATATGAGGATGGAATGCTGCTTCTTGGGCTCCTGGAGACTCACATACAAGTGCCCTATGAATTATCAGGATGGAATTTTCCTTCCCAGGCTTCTCGAAATATGTCCCCGACTGCCCTACGTGTTATGAGAACAGAATGCTGCTTTTCAGGGCCCTGGGGAAACGCACTCCATGGCTCTATGAATTATGAGAACAGAATGCTGATTCCCGGGGCCCTCCAATCAACCCCCCCAGTGCCCTACGAATTATGAGGTCACAATTGTGCTTCCTTGGACCATCGGAAAATGCCTCCGAGTGCCCTACGAATTATGAGAACACAGTGCTGTTTCCCATCCCCTCGGCATCCATTCCCTAGTGATCTATGAATTCAAAAAGGGAATGCTGCTTCCTCGGTCCCTCAGGATACACCCCAAAGTGCCCTTCGAATTATGAGGATGGAATGATGCTTTCTGGGCCTCTCAGAACACTCCCCCTATGGCCCTAAGTATTATTAGGATGGAACGCTGCTTCTGGGGCTTCTTGGGATACGCCCTCCAGGGCCCTACAAATTATGAGGATGGAATGCTGCTCCTTGTGCTCCTCGGGATACATCCCTGAGTGCCCTAGGCATTAGAAGGATAAAAGTCTGCTTCCCGGGCCCTTCAAAATACACCTCCAAATACCCTATGTACTATGAAGTCAGAATGCTGCTCTCCGGGTCCTTCGGGACACATCTCCGAGTGCCCTACAAGTTTTGAGAACAAAATGATATTTCCTCGTCCTTCCGGGATACGCCCCCTTGTGCTCTACGAATTATAGGAGGGAATGCTTCTTCCCCGGCACTCGTGATACACTCCCAATGCACTTTGAATATGAGGACGTAATGCTGCTTCCCGGGCCCTTCAGGATTCCCAGACGAGTGCCCAACGCAATATGTGGACGCAATGCTGCTTCCCCGAACCCTCAGGAAAAGCCCTTCTTGACCCTATGATATAGGAGGATAGAATACTGTTTCTTCGGCCACACAGGCAACACCACCCATGAATCTACCAATTATGAGGACTGAATACTGCTTCCCGGAATTGTCGGGATAAACACTCCACGGTCCTTTGAATTATGAGGGTGGAATGATTCTTTCCCTGACCCTCAGGAGAAGGCCCCCTTTACTCTATGAATTTTGAGGACAGAATACTGCCCTCCAGGCCACTCGGGATACTCTCCCTATGGCCCTATGATTTATGAGGAAGGAATACTGCTTCCTGGGCTTCTAGGAATATGCCCCGAACTGCCCTAGCATTTATGAGGAAGGAAGCCTGCTTCCCGGACACTGGGAATACGGCCCCATATTCTACGAATTATGAGGATTGAATGCTGCTTCCCGGCCCACTCGGCATACTCCGCCCATGACCCTAGGATTTTTGAGGATGGAATGCTGCTTCTCGGGCCGCTAGGAAAATGACCCAAGTTCCTTACATATTAGGAGGGGCAAATACTTCTCCCTGTTCCCCTCGGGATATAGCCTCGAGTGTTCCACTAATTATGAGGATGGAAAGCTGCTTCCAGGGCCACTAGGGATACTCTCCCTATGGGCCTATGAATGATTAGGACAGAATGCTGTTTTTTGGGCCCGTCGGGACAAGGCCCTGAGTGCCCTATGAATTATGAGGATGGAATGCTGCTTTCCTGGCTTCGGGGACTACACACCCATGTGTCCTATGAATTATGAGGACAGAATGCTGCTTCCTGGGCCCTTATGGAAATGCCACCCCATGGCGCTACGAATTATCAGGAAAGAATGCTGCTTCCCGAGACTCTCGGGATATGTCCCGAGTGTTGCCTAGGAATTATGAGGATGGAATGCTGCTTCTTGGGCTCCTAGAGACACACCTACAAGTGCCCTATGAATTATCAGGATGGAATTTTGCTACCCAAGCTTCTCGAAATATGTCCCCGAGTGTCCTACGTGTTGTGAGAACAGAATGCTGCTTTCCAGGGCCCTGAGGAAATGCACTCCATGGCTCTATGAATTATGAGAACAGAATGCTGATTCCCGGGGCCCTCCAGATATGTCCAAGAGTGCCCTATGAGTTATGAGGACAGAATTCTGCATCAAAAACCCTTGGAATATGCCCCCGAGTGCCCTACGACTTATGAGGATGCAATGCTGCTTCCCAGGCGCATCAAGATATGTCCTCCAATGCCCTCCCAATTATGAGGATGGAATGCTGATTCCCAGGCCTCTCGGAATAGGGCCCCGACGGCCCTATGCATTAGGGGGATAATAGGCTGCTTCCCGGGTCCCTTGGGATATGTCCAAGAGTGCCCTACGTGTTATGAGAACAGAATGCTCCTTTCCATGGTCCTGGGGAAATGCACTCCAACGCTCTATGAATTATGAGAACAGAATACTGATTCCCGGCGCCCTCCGGATACGTGCAAGAGTGCCCTATGAGTTATGTGTATGGAATTCGGCATCGAAACTCCTTGGGATATGCCCCCGTGTGCCCTACGAGTTATGGGGACGCAATGCTGGTTCCCCGGTGCATCAAGATATGTCCGCAAATGCCCTCATGATTATGAGGATGAAATGCTGATTACCAGGCCTCTCGGAATAGGGCCCCGACGGCCCTATGCATTAGGAACGAAGGCCCTATGCATTAGGAGGATATTAGGCTGCTTCCGGGGCCCCTAGGGATATGTCCAAGAGTGCCCTACATGTTATGAGAACAGAAATCTGCTTCAGGAACCTCAGGATATGCCCCCAAGTGCCCTACGACTTATGAGAATGCAATGCTGCTTCCCGGGCCAATCAGCATAAGTTCTCGAATGCCATCCGAATTATGAGATCGGAATGTTGCTTCCTATGCTTCTCAGGATACACCCTAGAGTGCCCTATCAATTATGAGGGCTGAATGCTGCCATACGGGCCAAACTGGATACTCATGGAAGTGCCCTTCGAATTATGAGGATGGATTACTGCTTCCAGGGTTCATGCGATACTTTCCTGAGTGACCTTCAAGTATTAAGGACAAAATGCTGCTTCCCGGGCCACTCCAGATAACCCCCCCACTGCCCTACGAATTACGGGGTCACAATGTTGCTTCCTGGGACCATCGTGAAAGGCCTCCGAATGCCCTACGAATTATGAGAACACAATGCTGTTTCCCATCCCCTCGGCATCCGTTCCCTAATGATCTACGAATTCAAAGATGGAATGCTGCTTCCCTGGTCCCTCAGGATACAACCCAAAGTGCCCTTTGAATTATGAGGATGGAATGCTGCTTTCCGGGCCTCTCAGGACACTCTACCTATGGCCCTAAGTATTATTAGGACGGAACGCTGCTTCTCAGGCTTCTTGGCATATGCCGTTAAGTGCCCTACTAATTATGAGGATGGAATGCTGCTCCCTGTGCTCCTCGGGATATATCCCTCAGTGCCCTAGGCATTAGGAGGATAAAAGTGTGCTTCCCGGACCCTTCAAAATACACCTCCAAATGCCCTATGATCTATGAGGTCAGAATGCTGCTCTCCAGGTCCTTCGGGACACATTTCCGAGTGCCCTACATTTTATGAGAACAAAATAATATTTCCTCGTAATTCCAGGATACGCCTCCCTGTGAATTGTAGGAGGGAACGCTTTTTCCCCGGCACTCGTGATACACTCCCAATGCACTTTGAATTATGAGGACGTAATTCTGCTTCCGGTACCTTCGTGATTCCGAGACGAGTGCCCAACGCAATATGTGGACGGAATGCTTATTCTCGGACCCTTCAGGATAAGCTCTTCTTCACCCTATGATATAGGTGGATAGAATACTGCTTCTTGTGGCGCACAGGCAAAACCACCCGTGAATCTACAAATTATGAGGACTGAACGCTGCTTCCCAGAATTGTCAGGATAAACACTCCATGGTCATTTGAATTATGAGGGTGGAATGATTCTTCCCGGGACCCTCAGGAGAAGGCCCCCTTTACTCTACGAATTTTGAGGACAGAATACTGCACTTCAGGCCACTCGGGATACTCTCGCCATGGCCCTGTGATTTATGAGGAAGGAATACTGCTTCCTGGGCTTCTAGGAATATGCCCCGAGGTGCACTTGGATTTATGAACAAGGAAGCCTGCTTCCCGGACACTGGGAATACAGCCGCATATTCTACGAATTATCAGGATGGAATGCTGCTTCCTGGACCACTCGCCATACTCTGCCCATGACCTTACGATTTTTGAGGATGAAATGCTGTTTCCCGGGCCACTAGGGAAATGCCCCCAAGTTCCCTACATATTAAGAGGAGCAAATGCTATTCCGTGGTCCCCGCGGGATACAACCTCGAGTGTTCCACTAACTATGAGGATGGAATGCTTCTTCCAGGGCCACTAGGGATACTCTCCCTATTGGCCTGTGAATGATTAGGACCGAATGCTGCTTTTCAGGCCCATTGGGATAGGCCCCTGAGTGCCCTATGGATTATGAGGATGGAATGCTGCTTTCCGGCTTCTGGGAATACACACCCGACTGCCCTATGAATTATGAGGACAGGATGCTGCTTCCTGGGCCCTTTGGCAAATGTCCCCCATTGCAATATGAATTATCAGGAAAGAATGCTGCTTCCCGAGACCCTCGGGATATGTCCCCGAGTGTGCTAGGAATTGTGGGGATGGAATGCTGCTTCTTGGGCTCCTCGAGACTCACCTACAAGTGCCCTATGAATTATCAGGATGGAATTTTGCTTCCCAGGCTTCTCGAAATATGTCCCCGAGTGCCCTACGTGTTATGAGGACAGAGTGCTTTTTTTCGGGTTCGTCAGGATACACCCCAGCCACCAGTGTCTTATGAATTATGAGAAGGGAATGCTACTTTCCCATCCCCTGGGTAATCGCTCGCTAGTTCTCTAGGAATTATAGGATGGAATGGTGCTTCCCGGGCCCTTGGGGATATGCCCGAAGTGGACTCTGTATCATGAGGACGGAATGCTGCTTCCCAGGCCCTTCCGGTTATGCCGGGAATGTGCTGAGAATTATGAGGAAGGAATGCTCTCTCTGGGCCTCTCTGAATATGTTTTCCATGGCCCTACAAATTATGAGGATGGAATGCTGCTTCCCTGGCATGTTGAGATATGTCCCTGAGTGCCCTACGAATTTTGAGGATGAAATGCTGCTTCCCGGACCTCTGGGGATACTTCCCCCATCACCCTACGATTTTTGAGAAAGAAAAGATTCTTTCGGGCCTTTGGAATATGCCCCCAAACGTCCTAGGAATAATGAGGGTGGAATGCTGCTCCCGTGGCACCTCGAGATACGTTCCTGAGTTCCCTATGAATTATGAGGGCAGAAT
Organism: Madoqua kirkii; assembly: GCA_006408675.1. Taxonomy (NCBI): domain Eukaryota; kingdom Metazoa; phylum Chordata; class Mammalia; order Artiodactyla; family Bovidae; genus Madoqua; species Madoqua kirkii. Next base: position 7,886 of record SJYC01110260.1, read on the forward strand.
ACTGCTTCCTGGGCCCTTCCTGATATTCCTGGAATGTGTTGAGAATTATGAGGAAGGAATGATTTTTCCGGGCCCTTCGGAATGTGCTCCACATGGCCCTACAAAGTATGAGGTTGGAATGCTGCTTCCTTGGCACCTCGAGATACGTCCCTGAGTGCCCTATGAAGTATGAGGATGAAATGTTGCTTTCCCGGCCTCTAGGGATACTTCAGCCATGACCCTAAGATTTTTGAAAACAGAAATTTTCTTTAGGGCCTTTGGGATATGCCCCCGAGCACCCTAGGAATTAAAACGACGAAAGGCTCTTTCTCGGAGCCCCGGGATTGAGCCCCCATAAATCTATGAAATACGAGGACACAATGCTCCTTCATGGGCCACTCGGGATATTCCCCCTTCGGCCCTACGAATTATTAGGACCCAATGCTGCTCTCTTGGCCCCTCAGTATACATCCCTGAATGGTCTATGAATTATGAGGATGGAGTGCTGCTTCACGGGCCCTTCCGGATATGCTCCGAGTGTGCTGCGAATTAAGAGGACGGAATGCTTTTTCTGGGCCCCTCGTTATATGCAACCTATGGCCCCACAAATTATGAGGACCGAATGCTGCTTCCTGTGCTCCTCTGGATATTCTCCATATGGCCCTACAAATTGTTAGGACAGAATGCTGCTTCCTGTACTCCTCGGGATTTGTCCCTGAGTGCCCTTTGAATGATGAGGATGGAATGATGCTTCCTGGGCTTATGGATATATGCTCACATGGCCGTTCGAATTATGAAAATGGAATTCTGCTTCCCAGGACCCTCAGGGCACTCGCCCGTCGCCCTATGTGTTACAGGGGCAGAATGCTGTTTCCAGGCCCATCAGGATATGCCCACCATGGTCCTCCAAATTATGAGGATGGAATGCTGCTTCCTGTATTCCGTGGGATGCATCCCTGAGTTCCCTATGCATTCGGAGGATAAAAGCCTGCTTTCTGATCCCTTGGAAATACACCTCTGAATGCCCTACGAATTACGAGGTCGGAATGCTTCTTTCCGGGGCCCTGGGGAAACACACTCCATGACGCTGTGAATTATGAGAACAGAATGCTGATTCCCGGGGCCCTCTGGATATGTCCAAGAGTGCGCTATGGGTAATAAAGGCGGAATTCTGCATCGAAACCCCTTCTGATATGCCGCATAGTGCCCTACGACTTATGAGGATGCAATGATGCTTCCCGGGCGCCTCAAGATCTGTCCTCCAATGCCCTCCCAATTATGAGGATGGAATGCTGATTCCCAGGCCTCTCGGAATAGGGCCCCGACTGCCATATGCATTAGGAGGATAGTAGGCTGCTTCCGGGGCCCCTTGGGATATGTTCAAGAGTGCCCTACATGTTATGAGAACAGAATTCTGCTTCAGGAACCTCAGGATATGCCCCCGAGTGCCCTACGACTTATGAGGACGCAATGCTGCTTCCTGGGCACATCAGGATATGTTCTCGAATGCTATCCCAATTATGAGATCGGGATGTTGCTTCACATGCTTTCAGGATACACCCTCGAGTGCCCTACAAGGGCAATTATGAGGGCTTAATGCTGCAATACAGGCCAAACTGGATACTCCTGGAAGTGCCCTTTGAATTATGAGGACGGATTCCTGATTCGTGGGCTTCATGCTATACGTTCCCGAGTGACCTCTAGGTATTAAGTACAAAATGCTGCTTCCCGGGCCCCTCCAGATATCCCCCCCACTGCCCTACGAATTATGAGGTCACAATGTTGCTTCCTGGAACCATCGGAAAAGGCCTTCGAGTGCACTACGAATTATGAGAACACAATGCTGTTTCCAATTCCCTAGGCGTCCATTCTCTAGTGATCTACGAATTCAAAGAAGGAATGCTGCTTGCCTGGTCTTTCAGGATACACCCCAAAGTGCCCTTCGAATTATGAGGATGCAGTGCTGCTTTCCAGGCCTCTCAGGACACTCTCCCTATGGCCCTAAGTGTTATTAGGACGGAACGCTGCTTCTCGGCCTTCTTGGGATACGCCCTCGTGTGCCCCACAAATTATAAGGATAGAACGCTGCTCCCTGTGCTCCTCGGGATACATCTCTGAGTGCCCTAGGCATGAGGAGGATAAAAGTCTGGTTCCTGGGCCCTTCAAAATACACCTCCAAATGCCCTATGAACTATGAGGTCAGAATGCTTCTCTCCGGGTCCTTCAGGACACATCTCCAAGTGCTCTACGAGTTATGAGAACAAAATGATATTTCCTCATCCTTCCAGGTTATGTCCCCTTGTGCTCTACGAATTATAGGAAGGAATGCTTCTTTCCTGGCACTTGTGATACACTCCCAATGTACTTTGAATTATGAGGATGCAATGCTGCTTCCCCGGCCCTCGGGATTCCCAGACGAGTGCCCAACCCAATATGTGGAAGGAACGCTGCTTCCTGGACCCCTCAGGATAAGCCCTTCATGACCCTATGATATTGGAGGATAGAACACTGCTTCTTCGGCCGCACAGGCAACATCACCCATGAATTTACAAATTATGAGGACTGAATGCTGCGTCCCAGAATTGTCACGATAAACACTACAGGGTCCTTTGAATTATGAGGGTGGAAAGATTCTTCCAGGACCCTCAGGAGAAGGCTCTCTTTACTCTACGAATTTTATGGACAGAATACTATGCTTCAGGCCACTCGGAATACTCTCCCCATGGCCCTATGATTTATGAGGAAGGAATACTGCTTCCTGGGCTTCTAGGAATATGCCCCGAAGTGCCCTAGCATTTATGACGAAGGAAGCCTGCTTCACAGAGTCTGGGAATACAGCCCCATATTTTACGAATTATCAGGATGGAATGTTCCTTCCAGGCCCACTCTGCATACTCCACCCATGACACTAAGATTTTTGAGAATGGAATGCTGCTTCTAGGGCCACTAGTGAAATGCCCCCAAGTTCCCTACGTATTAAGAGAGGCAAGTGCTGCTCCCTGGTCTTCTCGGGATACAGCCTCGAGTGTTTCATTAATTATAAGGATGGAATGCTGCTTCCAGGGCCACTAGAGATACTCTCCCTATGGGCCTATGAAAGATTAGGACAAAGATATGTCCAAGAGTGCCCTATGAGTTATGAGGATGCAATGCTGCTTCGCGGGCGCATCAAGATATGTCCTCCAATGACCTCCCAATTATGAGGATGGAATGCTGATACCCAGGCCTCTCGAAATAGGGCCCCGATGGCCCTATGCATTAGGAGGATAATAGGCTGCATCCGGGGCCCCATGGGATATGACCAAGAGTGCCCTACGTGTTATGTGAACAGAATTCTGCTTCAGGAACCTAGGGATATGCCCCCGAGTGCCCTACGACTTTTCAGGACGCAATGCTGCTTCTCGGGATCATCAGGATATGTTCTCGAATGCCATCCCAGTTTTGAGATCGGAATGTTGCTTCCCATGCTTCTTAGGATACACTCTCAATAGGGCCCCGATGGCCCTATGCATTAGGAGGATAATAGGCTGCATCCGGGGCCCCATGGGATATGACCAAGAGTGCCCTACGTGTTATGTGAACAGAATTCTGCTTCAGGAACCTAGGGATATGCCCCCGAGTGCCCTACGACTTTTCAGGACGCAATGCTGCTTCTCGGGATCATCAGGATATGTTCTCGAATGCCATCCCAGTTTTGAGATCGGAATGTTGCTTCCCATGCTTCTTAGGATACACTCTCAAGTTCCCTACAAATTATGAGGGCTGAATGCTGCTATACGGGCCAAACTGGATACTCCTGGGAGTGCCCTTCGAATTATGAGGAAGGATTACTTCTTCCTGTGCTTCATGCGATACGTTCCCGAGTGACCTCCAAGTATTCAGGACAAAATCCTGCTTCCCGGGCCCCTACAGATAACCCCCCCAGTGCCCTACGAATTATGAGGTCACAATGTTGCTTCCTGGGACCATCGGGAAAGGCCTCCGTGTCCCCCACGAATTATGAGAACACAATGCTGTTTCCCATCCCCTCGGCGTCCGTTCCCTAGAGATCTACGAATTCTAGGAGGGAATGCTACTTCCCTGGTCCCTCAGAATACAGCCCAAAGTGTCCTTTGAATTATGAGGATGGAATGCTGCTTTCCAGGGCTTTAAGGACACTCCCCATATGGTCCTATAGATTATTAGGATGGAACGCTGCTTCTCGGGCTTCTTGGGATACGCCCTCGAGTGCCCTACAAGATATAAGGATGGTATGCTGCTCCCTGTACTCCTCGGGATACATCCCTCAGTGCCCTAGGCATTAGGAGGATAAAACTCTGCTTCCCAGGCCTTTCAAAATACACCTCCAAATGCCCTATGAACTATGAGGTCAGAATGCTGCTCTCCAGGTCCTTCGGGACACATCTCCGAGTGTCCTACGAGTTATGAGAACAAAATGATATTTCCTCGTCCTTCCAGGAAATGCCCCCTTGTGCTCTACGAATTATAGGCGGTAATGTTTCTTCCCCAGCACTCGTGATACACTCCCAATGCACTTTGAATTATGAAGACGTAATGCTGCTACCCGGGCCCTTCGGGATTCCCAAACGAGTTCCCTACGCAATATGTGGACAGAATGCTGCTTCCCGGATCCCTCAGGATAAGCCCTTCTTGACCCTAGGATATAAGAGGATAGAATACTGCTTCTTCGGCCGCACAGGCAAAGCCACCCATGAATCTACAAATTATGAGGACTGAATGCTGCTTCCCGGAATTGTTGGGATAAACACTCCATGGTCCTTTGAATTATGAGGGTGGAATGATTCTTTCTGGGACCCTCAGGAGAAGGCCCCCTATACTCTATGAATTTTGAGGACAGAATACTGCACTCCAGGCCGCTCGGAATACTCTCCCCATGGCCCTATGATTTATGACGAAGGAATACTGCTTCCTGGGCTTCTAGGAATATGCCCGGAAGTGCCCTAGCATTTATGAGGAAGGAAGCCTGCTTCCCGGACACTGGGAATACGGCCCCATATTCTACGATTATCAGGATGAAATGCTACTTCCCGGCCCACTCGGCACACTCCGCCCATGACCCTAGAATTTTTTAGAATGGAATGCTGCTTCTTGGGCCACGAGTGAAATGCCCACAAGTTTCCTACGTATTAAGAGGTGGAAATGCTGCTCCCTGGTCCCCTCGGGATAGAGCCTCGAGTGTTCCACTAATTATGAGGATGGAATGCTGCTTCCAGGGCCACTAGGGATACTCTCCCTATGGCCCTATGAATTATTAGGACCGAATGCTGATTTTCAGGCTCTTCAGCATAGGCCCCTGAGTGCCCTATGAATTATGAAGCGGGATTGCTGCTTTTCCGGCTTCTGAGAATACACACCCGTCTGCCCTATGAATTATAAGGACAGAATGCTGCTTCTCGGGCCCTTTGGAAATGTCCCCCATGGCGTTATGAATTATCAGGAAAGAATGTTGCTTCCCGATACCCTCGGGATATGTCCCCGAGTGTCCTAGGAATTATGAGGATGAAATTCTGCTTCTTCCCTCCTGGAGACTCACTTGCTAATGCCCTATGAATTATCAGGTGGAATTTTGCTTCCCAGGCTTCTCGAAATATGTCCCCGAGTGCCCTACGTTTTATGAGGACAGAATGCTTCTTTCCGGGTTCCTCAGGATACACCCCCACCACCAGTGCCCTATGAATTACGAGAAGGGAATGCGAATCTCCCATCCCCTGGGGAATTGCTCGCTAGTGTTCTAGGAATTATAGGTGGGAATGGTGCTTCCCGGGCCCTTGGCGAAATGCCCGAAGTGCGCTCTGAATCATGAGGACGGAACGCTGCTTCCCAGGCCCTTCAGGTTATGCCCAGAATGTGCTGAGGATTATGAGGAAGGAATGCTCTTTCTGGGCCTCTCGGAATATGCTTTCCATGGCCCTACAAATTATGAGGATGGAATGCTGCTTCCCTGGCATGTCGAGATACGTCCCTGAGTGCCTTACGAATTTTGAGGATGAAATGTTGCTTTCCAGACCTCTGGGGATACTTCCCCCATGACCCTACAATTTTTGAGAAAGGAAAGATTCTTTCGGGCCTTTGGGATATGCCCCTGAACGTCCTAGGAATAATGAGGGTGGAATGCTGCTCCTGTGGCACCTCGAGATACGTTCCTGAGTTCCCTGCGAATTATAAGGGCAGAATACTGCTTCCCGGGCCCTTCCTGATATTCCCAGAGTGTGCTGAGAATTATGAGGAAGGAATGGTTTTTCCGGGCCCATCGAGATATGCTCCACATGGCCCTACAAAGTATGAGGTTGGAATGCTGCATCCTTGGCACCTCGAGATACGTCCCTGAGTGCCCTATGAAGTATGAGGATGAAATGTTGGTACCCCGGCCTCTGGGGATACTTCAGCCATGACCCTACGATTTTCCAAAACAGAAATTTTCTTTAGGGCCTTTGGGATATGACCCCGAGCACCCTAGGAATTAAGAGGACGGAAGGCTGTTTCTCCGAGACCCGGAATTCAGCCCCCATAAATCTACGAAGTACGAGGATAAAATGCTCCTTCACGGGCCACTCGGGATATTCCCCCTACGGCCCTACGAATTATTAGGACCCAATGCTGCTTTTTCGGCCCCTCAGAATACACCCCTGAATGGTCTATGAATTATGAGGTTGGAGTGCTGCTTCACGGGACCTCCCGCATATGCCCCGAGTGTACTGCGAATTAAGAGGATGGAATGCTTTTTCCGGGCCCCTCGTTATATGCTCCCTATGGCCCCACAAATTATAAGGCCCGAAAGCTGCTTCCTGTGCTCCTCGGGATATGCTCCACATTGCCCTACAAATTGTTAGGACAGAATGCTGCTTCCTGTACTCCTCGGAATTTGTCCCTGAGTGCCCTCTCAATTATGAGGACGGAATGATGCTTCCTCGGCTTCTGGATATATGCCTCCATGGCCGTTCGAATTATGAAAATGGAATGCTGATTCCCAGGACCCTCAGGATACTCTCCCGGTAGCCCTATGTGCTACAGGGGCTGAATGCTGTTTTCTGGGCCCATCAGGATATGCCCACCATGGTCCTCCAAATTATGAGGATGGAATGCTGCTTCCTGTACTCCGTGGGATGCATCCCTGAGTTCCCTATGCATTCGGAGGATAAAAGTCTGCTTCCCGGTCCCGTAGGAATACACCTCCGAATGCCCTACGAATTACGAGATCGGAATGTTGATTTCCAGGGCCCTGGGGAAACGCCCTCCATGGCGCTATGAATTATGAGAACAGAATGCTGATTCCCAGGCTCATCGGGATATGTCCAAGAGTGCCCTATGAGTTATGAGGACGGAATTCTGCATGGAGAGCCCTTGGGATATGCCCCCGAGTGCCCTACAACTTATCAGGATGCAATGCTGCTTCCCGGGTGCATCAAGATATGTCCTCAAATGACCTTTCATTTATGCGGATGGAATGCTGATTCCTAGGCCTCTGGGAATAGGGCCCCGACAGCCCTGTGCATTACGAGGATAAAAGACTGCTTCCGGGGCCCCTTGGGGTATGTCCAAGAGTGCCCTACGTGTTATGAGAACAGAAATGTTCTTCAGGAACCTCGGGATATGCCCCCGAGTGCTCTACGACTTATGAGGACGCAATGTTTCTTTCCGGGCCCATCGGGATATGTTTTCGAATGTCATCCCAATTATGATAACGGAATGTTGCTTCCCGTGATTCTCAGGATACACCGTCGACTGCCCTAGCAATTATGAGGACTGAATGCTGTTATACGGGCCAAAATGGATACTCCTGGAAGTGCCCTTCGAATTATGAGGACCGAAAACTGCTTCCTAGGCTTCATGAGATATGTTTCCGAGTGCCTCCAAGTATTAAGGGCCCTGGGCCCCTTTAGATAACCTCCCCAGTGCTCTACAAATTGTGAGGTCACTATGATGCTTCCTGGGACAATCGGGAAAGGCCACCGAGTGCTCTACGAATTATGAGAACACAATGCTGTTTCCCATCCCCTCGGCGTCCGATCCCTAGTGATCTACGAATTCAAAGAGGGAATGCTGCTTCCCCGGTCCCTCAGGATACATCCCCAAGTGCCCTTCGAATTATGAGGATGGAATGCTGCTTTCCGGGCCACTCAGGACACTCCCCCTAAGGCCCTAAGGATTATTAGGACGGAACGCTCCTTCTCGGGCTTTTTGGGATACGCCCTCGAGTGCCCTACAAATTATGAGGATGGAATGCTGCTCCCTGTGCTCCTCGGGATACATTCCTGAGTGCTCTAGGAATTAGGAGGATAAAAGTCTGCTTCTCGGGCCCTTCTAAATACACCTTCAAATGGCCTATGAATTATGAGATCAGAATGCTGATTTCCTGGTCATTCGGGACATATCTCCGAGTGCCCTATCAATTATGAGAACAAAATGAGACTTCCCCGTCCTTCTGGGATATGCCCCCTTGTGCTCTACGAATTATAGGAGGGAATGCTTCTTCCCCGGCACTCGTGATACACTCCCAATGCACTTTGAATTATGAGGACGTAATGTAGCTTCACGGGCCCTTCGGGATTCCCAGACGAGTGCCCAACGCAATATGTGGATGGAATGCTGCTTCCCGGACCCTTCAGGATGAGCCCTTCTTGAACGTATGATATACGAGGATAGAATACTGCTTCTTCGGCGGCACAGGCAACACCACCCATCAATCTACAAATTATGAGGACTGAATGCAGCTTCCCGGAATTGTCAGGATAAACACTCCATGGTCCTTTAAATTATGAGAGTGGAATGATTCTTTCCGGGACCCTCAGGAGAAGGCCCCCTTTATTCTACAAATTTTGAGACAGAATACTGTGCTCCAGGCCACCCAGGATACTCTCCCCATGGCCCTATGATTTATGAGGAAGGAATACTGCTTCCTGGGCTTCTAGGAAAATGCCCTGAAGTGCCCTAGCATTTATGAGGAAGGAAGCCTGCTTCCCGGCCACTGGGAATAAGGCATCATATTTTACGAATTATCAGGATGGAATGCTGCTTCCTGGATCACTCAGCATACTCCGCCCATAACCCTAGGATTTTTGAGAATGGATTGCTGCTTCTTGGGCCGCGAGTGAAATGCCCCCAAGTTTCCTACTTATTAAGAGGGGCAAATGCTGCTCCCTGGTCCCCTCGGGATACAGCCGCCAGTGTTCCACTAAATATGAGGATGGAATTTTGCTCCCAGGGCCACTAGGGATACTCTCTCTATGGCCCTATGAATTATTAGGACCGAATGCTGATTTTCAGGTGTGTCGGGATAGGCCCCTGAGTGCCCTATGAATTATGCAGAGCGAATGCTGCTTTGCAGGCTTCTGGGAATACACACCCGTCTGCCCTATGAATTATAAGGACAGAATGCTGCTTCCCGGGCCTTTTGGAAATGTCCCCCATGGCGCTATGAATTATCAGGAAAGAATGCTGCTTCCCGAGACCCTCGGGATATGTCCCCGTGTGTCCTAGAAATTATGAGGATGGAATGCTGCTTCTTGCCTCCTGGAGACTCACGTACAAATGCCCTATGAATTATCAGGTGGAATTTTGCTTCCCAGGCTTCTCGAAATATGTCCCCGAGTGCCCTACGTTTTATGAGGACAGAATGCTTCTTTCCGGGTTCCTCAGGTTACACCCCCACCACCGGTGCCCTACGAATTATGAAAAGGGAATGCTACTTTCCCATCCCCTGGGGAATCGCTCACTAGTGTTCTAGGAATTATAGGTGGGAATGGTGCTTCCCGGCCCTTGGCGATAAGCCCGAAATGCGCTCTGAATCATGAGGACGGAATGCTGCTTCCCAGGCCCTTCCGGTTATGCCCGGAATGTGCTAAGAATTATGAGGAAGGAATGCTCTCTCCAGGCCTCTCTGAATATGCTTTCCATGGCCCTACAAATTATGAGGATGGAATTCTGCTTCGCTGACACGTCGAGAAACGTCCCTGAGTGCCCTACGAATTTTAAGGATGAAATGCTGCTTCCTGGACCTCTGGGCATACTTGCCCCATGACCCTACGATTTTTGAGAAAGGAAAGATTCTTTCGGGCCTTTGGAATATGCCCCCAAACGTCCTAGGAATAATGAGGGCGGAATGCTGCTCCCGTGGCACCTCGAGATATGTTCCTGAGTTCCCTATGAATTATGAGGGCAGAATACTGCTTCCCGGACCCTTCCTGATATTCCCGGAGTGTGCTGAGAATGATGAGGAAGGAATAATTTTTCCGGGCCCTTCGGGATGTGCTCCACATGGCCCTACAAAGTATGAGGTTGGAATGCTGCTTCCTTGGCACCTCGAGATACGTCCCTGAGTGCCCTATGAAGTATGAGGATGAAATGTTGCTTTCCCGGCCTCTAGGGATACTTCAGCCATGACCCTAAGATTTTTGAAAACAGAAATTTTCTTTAGGGCCTTTGGGATATGCCCCCGAGCACCCTAGGAATTAAAACGACGGAAGGCTCTTTCTCGGAGCCCCGGGATTGAGCCCCCATAAATCTACGAAATACGAGGACACAATGCTCCTTCACGGGCCACTCGGGATACTCCCCCTATGGCCCTATGAATTATTAGGACCGAATGCTGCTTTTTCGGTCCCTCAGTAACATCCCTGAATGGTCTCTAAATTATGAGGATGGAGTGCTGCTTCACGGGCCCTTCCGGATATGCTCCGAGTGTGCTGCGAATTAAGAGGACGGAATGCTTTTTCTGGGCCCCTCGTTATATGCAACCTATGGCCCCACAAATTATGAGGATGGAGTGCTGCTTCACGGGCCCTTCCGGATATGCTCCGAGTGTGCTGCGAATTAAGAGGACGGAATGCTTTTTCTGGGCCCCTCGTTATATGCAACCTATGGCCCCACAAATTATGAGGACCGAATGCTGCTTCCTGTGCTCCTCTGGATATTCTCCATATGGCCCTACAAATTGTTAGGACAGAATGCTGCTTCCTGTACTCCTCGGGATTTGTCCCTGAGTGCCCTTTGAATGATGAGGATGGAATGATGCTTCCTGGGCTTATGGATATATGCTCACATGGCCGTTCGAATTATGAAAATGGAATTCTGCTTCCCAGGACCCTCAGGGCACTCGCCCGTCGCCCTATGTGTTACAGGGGCAGAATGCTGTTTCCAGGCCCATCAGGATATGCCCACCATGGTCCTCCAAATTATGAGGATGGAATGCTGCTTCCTGTATTCCGCGGGATGCATCCCTGAGTTCCCTATGCATTCGGAGGATAAAAGTGTGCTTCCTGGTCCCTTGGGAATACACCTTCGAGTGCCCTACGAATTACGAGGTCGGATTGCTTCTTTCCGGGGCCCTGGGGAAACGCACTCCATGACGCTGTGAATTATGAGAACAGAATGCTGCTTCCCGGCCCACTCGGCATACTCCGCCCATGCCCCTAGGATTTTTGAGGATGGAATGCTGCTTCTCGGGCCGCTAGGGAAATGCCTCCAAGTTCCCTATGTATTAAGAGCGGCAAACGCTGCTGTCTGGTCCCTTCGGGATACAGCCTCGAGTGTTCCACAAATTATGAGGACGGAATGCTGCTTCCAGGGCCACTAGGGATATTCTCCCTATGGGCCTATGAATGATTTGGACAGAATGCTGATTTTTGGGCCCGTTGGAATAGGACCCTGAGTGCCCTATAAATTATGAGGATGAAATGCTGCTTTCTCGGCTTCTGGGAATACACACCCGTGTGCCCTATGAATTATGAGGACAGAATGCTGCTTTCTGGGCCCTTTGGGAAATGAGATATCAGAAAAGAATGCTGCTTCTCGACACCTTCAGTTTATGTCCCCGAGTGTCCCAGGAATTATGACGATGGATTACTGCTTCTTGAGCTCCTCGAGACAAACCTACAAGTACCCTATGAATTATCTGGGTGGAATTTTGTTACCCATGGCTCTATGAGTTATCAGGAAAAAATGCTGCTTCCCGAGACCCTCGAGATATGTCCCCGAGTGTCCTGGGAATTATGAGGGTGGAATCCTGCTTCTTGGGCTCCTCGAGACTCACTTACAAGTGCCCTATGAATTATCAGGATGGAATTTTGCTTCCCAGGCTTCTCGAAATATGTCCCCGTGTGCCTAACGTGTTATGAGAACAGAATGCTGCTTTCCACGGCCATGGGGAAACGCACTCCATGGCTCTATGAATTATGAGAACAGAATGCTGATTCCCGGGGCCCTCCGGATATGTCCAAGAGTGCCCTATATGTTATGAGGACGGAATTCTGCATCAAAAACACTTGGTATATGCCGCCGAGTGCCCTACGACTTATCAGGATGCAATGCTGCTTCCCCAGCACATCAAGATATGTCCTCCAATTCCCTCCCAATTATGAGGATGGAATGGTGATTCCCAGTCCTCTTGGAATAGGGCTCAGTCTGCCCTATGCATTAGGAAGATAATAGATTGCTTCAGGGGCCCCTTGGGATATGTCCAAGAGTGCCCTACGTGTTATGAGAACAGAATTCTGCTTCAGGAACCTCAGATATGCCCCCGAGTGCCCTGCAATTTATGAGGATGCAATGATGCTTCCCGGGCCCATCAGAATATGTTAACAAATGTCATCCCAATTATGAGATCGGCATGTTGCTTACCATGCTTCTCAGGATACACCCTCTAGTGGCTTACCAACTATGAGGGCTGAATGCTGCTATACAGGCCAAACAGGATACTCCTGAAAGTGCCCTTGGAATTATGAGGACGGATTACTACTTCCTGGCGTTCATGCGATATGTTCCCAAGTGACCTCCAAGTATTATGGACAAAATGCTGCTTTCCAGGACCCTGCAGATGACTCCCCCTCAGAGCCCTACGAATTCTGAGGTCACAATGTTGCTTCCTGGGACCATCGGGAAAGGCCTCTGAGTGCCCTACGAAT
>SJYC01110265.1:0-14101 GCA_006408675.1 Madoqua kirkii
TATTGGGCAGCAATAGTTCAGTGATAATACAGAGCCCTAGTTCCTCTTCCAGGGATACATGACAATCTGATGCTTATCTTTGAATTGTTCTGCAGGAACTGAGGGCTTCCCTTGTGGCTCAGATGGTAAAGAATCCAACTGCGATGCAGGAAGCCTGGATTCGATCCCTGTGTCAGGAAAAACTAAGACCTTCACCCTAGTGATGGATGGTGACTAATTGTTGAGCAGAAGCAGATCGATTGTTGAGCACCCCAGGTAGATTGAAACCAGGTTGATGATGTTGACTCCCAAAACATTACCCTGTCGCTGCCTCACACACCAGTCAGAGAACTGTGCATGAGCTGATCACACATGCTTTTACCCCCTTTTGCCTTTGAAGATCTTACACCCTGGCCAGCCAGTAAGATGGATCTGAGATTAGCATACATCTCCCATCTTCTCTGCTGGTGGCCTCTCAATCAATAAACCTTTCTCTGCTCCAAACTCCAACGTTTCAGTTTGTTTGGCCTCAGGAGACATATGCACACAGTCTTTGGTTCAACAACAGAATTTGTTTGTTTTTCTCCTGTTAATCTGTTATTACAGAAAGTTCTCAGTCAAGAACCTAGAAGGGTAGAGGCAAAATGATTTTTCTTTTGCAGAAGCAACCTACCCTCTTGCATCGGACCTTTTCTTTGGGGAAGGCAGGCTTTACACAAATCTATAGGAAAATAAGCATTTAATTATAATTGTGATATGTTCAGGGAGCTATGAATGTTAAAGAATGAGGACAAAGACACTTATGGGAGAGTGTAAAATAGGACCCTCTGACAAACTAGTGAGCCAAGAAAGGCCTTTTGAGCAAAGCAGGTAAATGTTTTACACAAATTTGTGCTCATGGTCTCACAGTGCAAAAATAGTGGGCAGAGAGCTGCACGATCCAGTGGGGATGTGGATTCCCAGACTGGCAGGCAGTTGGGTGAGGATAATAGTGTTACACTGGTGTCATCACCTGCTTGGTATCAGCCCACACTTTTCCTTTATTGAAATTTGGATTGAACTGAAGCTGAAGGGACTCAGCTTCTTTGTTTTCTCCATAAATTCTCCAGCTCCATTCCTAATTGTCACGTTTGTTGCTGTATTTCTTACTTGGACTTTCTGTTTTGTGGTAGTAAAAAGTACCAGTTATATGCACATCTGTACTCTGTTAAGGTCAGTGCCAGACATCGATACTCATCACAGTTTCCCCATAGAGTTGAAGTTCTACACCCTGAAGATGCCATACAAGATGAGGGGAGATAAACAGAGACAGCCCCAGAAATCCAGAGTTAGTGAAATGTTGCCTGTGGGTTCTGTGTTAGTGTTTTTGGGGTTTGGTTGAATTTCTTGAATGGAGCAAGAAAGAGCTCAAGATCATATAGCAGCGTTGTGTCTAGATCCCTTTCTCCCTAGGCTGCCAAACCCTTCTGAGAGTCTCCCTTCTAACTCTTTCACTTGTGTATGGGAAGATGTAGGATTCTTTGAATCTGCAAAATAGAATCAAACTTGTACTGTTAGGGTCAGTGGTAAGGAAGTAGGCTCTATACTCATAATTAATCTGAGTAGCATAGTCAGTACTAGCCAGAAAGTTAGCTCTGGGCAAGTAACCAGCCTCTTAGTTCTGAGGTAGGCTTTTCTTGAGTGATACTATTATTTCATTTGTGTTTACATTTGAGTATGGGTTTATTAATAAGCCAAATGTAATGAGCTTCTATTTTGCATATATCTCTGCTTCTTCTATTATCAATAATAATAGGTGAGCCATTTTGAAAAACAGCTCATTTGATTGTGACTCATACTACCCTTGAACAAAGCAACTGGATTTCCATCTTAATTTGAATTTTGTTAAACATCAAGGTTTTTTACTGGTGTAGTAGACATCCTACCCTATTTCTACATAGGCTTTTTATATGGCACATACAGACACTGATGGAAATACAAATTGAACTTTTTGAGCTGATTTTTGCATGCAGCCTTTGGTCTTTTAGGTTTATGCCCATGAATATCTCTAAAAGATAGTGGCAGATTCTATGGGACCCACTTTCTATCCCTAAAACTTCTTTGGTATTACCTGCTTACTCTGAGAATACCAGTGTAAAGCTGAGGAATCTAGTTGGCACTGTTTGGTTATATAGCTCATTTATAGCCTTAATGCTAAGTTTTAAACTTCCCTTCTTTTTCTTGAACAAGAAATTGTTTTGAAAATAGAATATTGCTTTAATTTTTTTCTGGGAGAGGCTAGGATTTCAGATAATATGCTAGGAGTATTCTTAAGAGCTAGATAAAAACCTAGAACCTGGGGTTTGGGGCCAATGTCCCACTAAACTAAACTTTTCCACACTGAATCACCCTTTCAGGGAGATCCTCTGAATTAAAGAATCCTCATCATGTGCCACAGGCCAGGATGATGAAACTACTTGTTATAGTGGTCACTTGTGTAGAGAATTTAATGGTAAGCAATCAATATGTAGTTAATTTAGATTATCTGTATTTCTGGAATAGCAATTTCTGAATTTATTTGCATAAGTATATATTATTTTAGTGTCCAACTTGAGAAGTATCAAGACTCAGAAGTAATTTGTAACCCAGAATATGACTTCTTTGTTGCCACCATTGATTCTTACCTGGAAGATTTCTGATAGGAGAGAGTTATTTGTGGCTTTTGAAACACTGTTACTTTCCTGGGTGAGTATCACAACTCTCTGATTTTATATAATAAACTAGATGTTTTTCTTCTGTTCCCCATTATCTTTATCTTTTTGTTCCAACATTCCTAGCATGATTCTTAATTTGAGCTGGAGGGAGATTTGTTTTAACCTATTTAAGAATGAAAAAGTAAATATGATTACACATTCTGTATTGTTCAAAGGAGACACTATCTAAAGCAGGTTTGTGGTGGGCAGGTGGTAAACTGGCCAAATTCCACCTATTTTTTAAATTAATGTTTTATTTACACATAGTCATTCACCTTCCTTTACATATTATCTATGGTTGTTTTCAAGCTACTACAGCAGAGTTGAGTGGTTGCCGCAGAGACCCACAAGCCTACAATATTTACTATCTGGCACTTTACAGAAAAAGTTTGTTGACTACTGATCTAAAAGGTACAAGGCAAGAAAAATTATTTACAAGTCTCCAGTGAAACCTAAATGAAAAAAATCCCTTTTCTACATAATGAAGATATTCTCTTAAAAAGATTATAAAAGAATTCTTGTTCCCTTCCCTGGAGACCATATTTTCAAATGGTTCTGGTTTCTTTCAGAAGCATATCATGCAAAAATTCTTATTTTACTATAATATTTAAGCAGCATTCTTATTTCAGATGTGGTTATATTTCTCTAGTGAAAAAATGAGTACAAAAAAGTGTACAAGGGAAAGGTCAATTTTTAGTTCAGTTTGTCACAGATACTGTGCACATGCTGTGTGCCCAACCCTGAATTGATGCAGCTGAGAATATGGAAAAACCTGTGATCTAGCTGGGTGCTTGAACCAAATCTTGATGCATGAGTAGGAACTGAGTAGATGCATCTTTGTATTAGAAATACTGGAAAAACTGAAAACTTCCCTAATCTGGGAAAGAAAACAGATACCCAGGTTCAAGAATCACAGAGAGTCCCAAACAAGAGGAAACCGAGAGAGCCACACCAAAAGACACATGATGCTAAAATGACAAAAATTAAAGATGGAGAATCTTAAAAGTGGTAAGTGAAAAGCAACCAGTTATGTATAAGGGAACTCCCATAAGAACTTCAGCTGACTTTTCAGCAGAAACTCTACAGGCCAGAGAGAGTGGAACAATATATTCAAAGTGATACAAGGAAAAAACCTACAATCAAGAGTACTCTATTTGTCAAGGCTTTCATTCAGATTTGAAGGAGAGAGAGAGTTTCACAGTCAAGCAAAAGCTAAAATGCTTCAGCACCACTGAACCACCCTTACAAGATATTTTAAAGGGACCTCTCTAAGCAGAAAAGACCACAGTAGAAATTCGAAAACCATGAAAGGAAAAATTCATAGGTAGAGGCAAACATGCTTTAAAGGTAGTTAACCAACCACTTATAAATATAGTAGGAAGGTTAATAGATAAAAGTAGTGAAATCATCTATATCCACAATAAGTAGTTAAGGGATATACAAAACAAAAAGATATAAAATATGATGACAAAACTTTAAAGGTGGCTGGTGGGAGTAAAAATGTGGAGTTGTTAGAATGTATTTACACTTAAGAGATTATCAACTTATAATAATCATATATGTGTATGTATATATATATGTATATATACATGTGTTGTTATATGTAAATCTTATGGTAACCACAAATCAAAAACCTATGATACACATACACAGACAGAAATAGAAATCAAAACATGAAACTAAAGATTATCATCAAATTACAAAGAAAGAGCACAAAACAGGAAAGGAAAAAGAACTACATAAACAACCAGAAAATAATGAACAAAATAGCAATAAGTACATACCTATCAATAATTAGCTTATTTTTTATTATATAAAATATTTTAGTGAAAGTCATAGAAAGTATAAATTAATAAAAGAAGCACAAGTCCACATGGATATTATATCAATGGACTAAATGTTCCAATCAAAAGACATAGACTGGCTGAATGTATACAAATACAAAAAGCCATACATATGCTGCCTACAGGAAACTGACTTCAGATCTAAAGACACATGTAGACTGAAAGTGAGGGGATGCAAAAAGCTATCCCATACAAATGGAAATGAAAGGAAAGCTGGAATAGCAGGACTCATATCAGACAAAACAGACTTTAAAACAAAGACTATAATAGGAGACAAAGACATTTCATAATATTGAAGGGATAAATCAAAGCAAGGATATAACAATCATAAATATATATTCAGTCAACATAGGAGCATATAAATACATTAAGCAAATATTAGTAAGTGCTATCCAAAAAAATAAAATGTGAGCCATATATAGTATTTGAAAATTTGTAGTAGCCATATTACAGTGAGAAGAAACAGGTGAAATTAATTTTAGTAATATATTTTGCTATTATATATGTAAAATATAATTTCAACATGTAGTCAATATATTTTAATGAGATATTTCACATTCTTTTTGTTATATTAAGTCTTTGAAGTTTGATGTGGATTTTATATTTACAAACACATCTTAATTCAGACTAGCCACATTTTGAGTGCTCAATAGCTGTGTGAGGGAGTTGCTGTGGTGTTGGACAGCACAGCTCTAGATTCTGTATAAAGGGGATGTATACATCCACCATTTGCTCATGGTGGAACCCCTGGGTATAATTCAGAGAGCATAAGTATAATATTAAAATCATAAAGTATCTCCTATTTGCTTATGCATATTTTTGTGTTTGAGATGAAACCAGTATAGTATAGCCACTTGTGAGACTTGCTGTTGGGTTTGGCAGTCTGTCATCTGACTGGTTTCTTCTGGTGGCCCCCAGGTACCTGAGCACTGCCTCTGCCTCTGTTTTGAGAAAGTGCTTGTTTCACTCTTCCTTAGAACTCTGCAGATACTGAACAGTATTTTTAAAAGAGAGGAAAGACACAGGTTAGTTGGTTTTACTTTTCTAGGGTTTCCCACTCTGTACCCAGGACCATCATAGGGGAAATTTACTTGGCAGGTTCTTTTACATTATTCCCCTTAATAACATTTGCAAGTAATGAGTATTTTCTGCATTTAACGGAAAACAAACATTTACAGCAAAATCTACTGATTGTCATTGTCGTACTTCTCCATTTTGGCCTTGATTTGGGTATAGTTTAGAAAATGACCAGACCACCTGTCAAAGCTTCAGGTGGAAGCTACTGTTGGTCAGCAAATCTGGCCCTTCTAATCAGGACTGAAGAAAATGGATTCTTAAGAAAGGTTGAGACACATGGATAATTCAATTCATCAAACATTTTTGAGTCAACTTTGCCAGTAGGGTGCTAGACAGTAGACTTTGAGCCCTATGTTCTGATAATTCATCTGATGCTAGGGCAGATCAGAGGAGATTCGCACGTGAGTAACATCTGAGTCTTTCAAGAGTTCTTTAATGGACAGAGAGAATCATGGCATGGCATCTTACCTGGGAGGTGATGACATGTATGTGAGACTTTCTCCTCTACTGACAGAAGCTGTACACACATGTGAACATGCTCAAGGATGATTTCCTCCAACCTAGGGTAGAATTGGGTAGATTTATGGGATTGTGATGTGTTTCATGAAGGGTTTTATAATAATAATGGGGCTTTCAGCTGTTGAATGATGAACAGTTGGAAATGCAATCATGCTCTGCAGTTGGGAATTTATTAAATTTATAAATTACACTCAAACCCCTTTCCATGGCTCTCATGATTCCTGCCTGTTTCTGGCTTGATAATAAATAATTGCATGTTAGTATAATTCTTTTCTAATCTAGAACAGAATGAAGGCAACCTAGGAAACCTGTAGCAAGAAAGGTGCCCCTAACGCTGATGACCCAATCAGAGTTGTTTAAAAATGACAGTTAATAAACGAAAGCCATGACTATGAACTAGAAAATTTCTTCAAGTGGCTGCGTAAATGATGTCTAATTTAGAAGTGAGATTTAATGTTTATTGGGCATTTGTTTTAAATTTAGTAGATAGTTTGGGTCTATTGATCTTGACAGCACACCTCAATGCAGACTAGTCACATTTCCAGTGCTCAGCAGTGGTTCTCTGTGGTATGTCAAACCCTGTGGCCGACCGTACAACAGAGAAAATGGGGCTTCCCTAGTGGGTCAGTGGTAAAGAATCTGCCTGCCAGTGGAGGAGATGCAGGCTCAATCCCTGGGTCGGAAAGATCCCTGTAGGAGGAAATGGCAACCTATTCCAGTATTCTTGCCTGGGAAATCCCATGGACAGAGGAGCCTGGTGGGCTACAGTCCATGGGGTCGCAAAGAGTCAGACACGACTAAACACACATGCACAGGAAATAGGCACACCTAACTGAGTCACAACCAGCCAGGTTGCCTGTCTACATTTCTATCAGCAGATCAGGAATGGGCCAGATTCCCCACACCACGTGCTAAGTCTTACTCACTTTTCTAATTTTTGTCTGATGGGTGCAAAATGGTATCTTCTTATTTTAACATTTCTCTGATTGCTGGTAATATTAGCCATTCTGATCTCCGCCTTTGTGAATTGCCTTTTCTTAATCTTTGTTTCTCTTTGATTTCCTGACTTAAAAAATTTATATCTATACTAGCTTTATTGAGATAAAATTCACATACCATACAATTTACCCACATAAAAAGCATTCAGATTTTCAGTACATTCACAATTTTGTGCAACCATCATCACAGTCTATTTTAGAACCTTTTCATCAGCCCTCAAAGTGGCTGTTCCTTGAGCTCCAGGAGACATGTTTACCTTGGGCATTCCCTGTGACCTTGCCGATCTCACAGGCCTGAGTGAAAGGTCCATGCATTCTGGTCACTGAGACCCTGGTTTCTGCCTTTCACAGCTTGGTTGTTCAGCTTGTTTTGGAGTGTGTGTTCTTCCGATGGATTCTCCCACACCCCACTCCCTCACTCTGTGCTTATTACCAGCATTGGTTTCTATTTGCTTGCAACCAGGAGAAAACTAAGGCATAAATTTGTACCTTGAGGAGGGATTTTTGCAAGGAACAGATCCTAGAATGTGAAGCTGATTGAGTTGTAGTGAATGGCTGAGCCCTCCCTCTTTTCTATAATAAAGGGCAGCAAAACTGCTGATCAGACTATGGTTGTTTTCCTGGGAATATGCACCTACACCTGTAAAATATCTAGATGTTTCCCAGGGTGGGCTACTTTTCTGCCTCTCTCAAGGTGCTTCAAGAGAGCACTAAGTTTTGGTGTATGGTGTCATGAAGAAAGCACAGACCCTGGCTGGCGATCCAGTGCACCCAGGGTCTCTCGGTCATGCTCCCTTAGGAAGCAGGCTGCTAAGATGGTGCCATGCGTGGTAGGGGAAGCTCCCACCACTTCACTCAGGTGGGGCCTTGGAAGACACTGGGTGAAGGAAATTCAATGAACACAATCTGAGTTGATCAACGACTTCTCTCCACTGCCAAGGAGGCAAATTGACAAGTAGACACTTAACTAAAGATGTCCAGGGAGGGTCATGTCCATGCTTGACATGTTGTTTTTCTTTTTTCCTTTTTATTGAACACTTTTGGCCCCTCTCTGTTCACATCATATAATGGATGTCATTCAGGCCACACATTGCAAGACCATGAGATGTCACATCTCATTCTGCTTGAGTCATGGGTATCACCAAGAGATATCTGACTTGGGAGCTGGATGGGGTGACTGATTTTGAGTTGCTTCCTATTGGGGAAGGGGGTCAGTTCTTTTTTGGTTGTATTTGGATTAGCTGTAGTAGCTAGTAATATTTTAAAAATATGCACAGGAATAAAGGAGTGTGTATGTGTGTGTGTGTGTGTGTGTACAAACAATAAACTACCAAGGATAGACTGTGCTATATACACTTGTTATTTTGTCTTCCCAAGGAAGAAGCCTGTAGTCAGGTTTCTGCTGTGATAATGCTACATAACAACTAAGCACCCTGCTTCCAATCTCAGTGGCTTACAAAAGCAAGCAAGCACTTATTTCTTACCCATGGGTCTGCAAGTGGTTGTGGCTTTGCAGCACTTGGCTCTGGCTGCAGGTTGGTTTCTGATCTGTTTGATATATCCCTAGTGGCTACTCAAGGCCTGTTCTCATGGCCAATGGTAGAAGTGCCAAAGAGACCAACCCAAACCCTGCAAGCACAACTAAAACCTTTAATTCCATTGGCTAAATCAGTGAGGATTGGGATTTATTCCTGGCCCACAGTAAACCTGGGTAAAGGAAGGGAAGGAAGGAAGAATTGAGGACAAATAACACATTCTTACACACTCCCCTTTCTTTTGAGAAACTATGTAGTTTAAATGTGTTTTCTCTCTCTGCAGATTGCGTATGTTCAGTTGCTCATGTCAGAAGCCTCGGGTATAACAGAAAGTCCAGGCTGGGAAGGGAGGAGTATTTATTCAGTTTTAGATATGCTGAATTTGAGTTGACTATGGGATAGTCAGATAAATGAGACTGTTGGAGATATAGATCCAGAGGCAAACTATTGTGATTGTTTATTTTTCACTCAAGCTCCTACAGGTTTTATGAGTGGGGCTGATGACAAGTGTTACTAGTTTCTTAGAGTCCTGGTCACTAAGCTATCCTTGTGATTTAACTCTTGTTAAGTTATTCTGGATTCTGAACCAAGACTGGTCCTGTTACCTTTCATATATAACTGTGAGTTATTAAATATCAATACCAGGGTTTTCTGTGTGAAATTCCCATGCAGCTTTTTTTACTTTAGAGAATTCACATGACTGAAGGACATTAGCAGGTCATATTTTTCCATCTAGACCTGTTTTAGTACACTATTTGTAAAGATTCTCCTGAAAAAGGATTTTCTGTTTGTGTAAATACATTTGAGTCATCATATTTCATGCAAAGTGTTTGTATTGATTAATGGTCTCTTGTTTGCTTCCTTTTGCTTGCTGTATTTATAGCTCACATTACTTATAATTGTTGGACAACAATATCGACCAGATGGCTTCATTATTCTGTGTTTCACATTTTGAATTTTAAATGTCATGTTGGATTGCTTGTTAGTGGCCAGCTGTGTCCTAGAGGAGATGAGGCCAGACCATAGTTCAAAGATCCTGGGTCAGATACCATGGACAGTCAGTGCTATCTGGGTGTTAGCATTTGAGGTTCCCTCTGGTCCTTGGCTGCACTTGGAAATGCACTTGGCCAGGGAGAGAAAGAAACTGGGCATCAAAGGCCTTCTGAACCACTCGGCTGGCCTATGATCTCAATGTGTTTGAAAAACCCTTTACCAGTAAGCTTGCAGAATCGTCTATATGTTAGAAATTTTAACCACATTTACTAATATTTAAGAGTATCATTACTTTAGTAATGGCCTTTTAGTAAGGGGCCAAGAGGAAATATCAACAACCTCAAATATGCAGGTGATACCAGTCTAATGGCAGAAAGTGAAGAGGAACTAAAGAGTCTCTTGATGAGGGTGAGAGCAGAGAGTGAAAAGGCTGGCTTGAAACTCAGCACTCAAATAACTAAGATCATGGCATCTGGTCCCATCATTTCATGGCAAATAGATGGGGAAACAATGGAAACATTGACAGACTTTATTATCCTGGGCTCCAAAATCACTGTGGATGGTGACTGGAGCCATGAAATTAAAAGATGCTTGCTCTTTGGATGGAAAGCTATGACAAACCTAGAGAGCATATTACAAAGCAGAGACATCATTTACTGACAAAGGTCCATGTACTCAAAGCTATGTTTTTTCCAGTAGCCATGTACAGATGTAAGTAAGAGTTGGACCACAGAGAATGCTGAGTGCCAAAGAATTGATAGTTTCGAATTGTAGTGCTGGAGAAGACTCTTGAGAGATCCTTGGACTGTAAGGAGATGAATCCAGTCAATCCTAAAGGAAATCAACCCTTAGATATTCATTGGAAAGGCTGATGTTGAAGCTCCAATACTTTGGCCACCTGATGTGAAGGGCTGACTCATTGGAAAAGACCCTGATGGTAGGAAGGGGTGAGGGCAGAAGGAGAAGTGGATGACACAGGATGAGATGGTTGGATGGTATCACTGACTCAATGGACATGAGTTTGAGCAAATTCTGGGAGTTAGTGCAGGACAGGGAAGCCTGGCATGCTGCAGTCCATGGGGTCACAAGAAGTCAGACATGACTTAGCGACTGAACAACAATACTAATATTTAAAAATATGAGTATCAGTTGGGGATCAAGAAGAAGAGAAATGGTTACTTAAGAGACTATTTATAATAGCATTGGTTAAGGAAAACAAGGTACAGTGAAGCAGCTACAGTTATAGGAAAGGATGATTGGGCCGTAGAATAGCCAGACATTTGGCCTCTCTAATGTGGGTGGGTACCATCCACTCTATTGAAGGGCTGAATAGAATAAAAGGGCTAAGAGGGAACTGCCAATTCTTAGGCTCAGTGGGAAAGAACCCACCTCCCAATGCAAGAGATATGTGTTCCATCCCTGGGTAGGGAGGATCCCCTGGAGGAGGAAATGGCAACCCATTCCAGTATTCTTGCCTGGGAAATCCCATGGATAGAGGAGCCTGGCGGGCTGCAGTCCATGGGCTGTCTCTTATACACATCTTCAATGAAGCAGAAGTAGATGTTTTAATATGTGTTCCATCCCTGGGTAGGGAGGATCCCCTGGAGGAGGAAATGGCAACCCATTCCAGTATTCTTGCCTGGGAAATCCCATGGATAGAGGAGCCTGGCGGGCTGCAGTCCATGGGGTCTCAAAAAGTTGGACAAGATTGAGTGACTAAACAACAAGAGGGAGCTCCTCCTGTCTGACTGCTAAGCTGGGACAACAGTCTTTTCTGGCCTTGGACTTGGCCTAACGCATCAGCTCTCCCTGGGACTTGAGCCTATTGGCTTTTGAACTGGAACTTACGTCGTTGGCTCTCCTTGTTCTCAGGCCTTCAGACTGAGACTATAGCTACTCATTAGCTCTCCTGGCTCTCCAGCGTAACTCACCCTGCAACTTCTCAGCCCCATGATCATGTGAGCCAACTCAGTGTAACAAACCTGTGTCTCTCTTTATCACACACACACACACACACACACATACACACACACACACACATCATATTTGTTCTGTGTCTCTGGAGAACCCTGACTAATACAAAGGACAAGGCAACAGGTGCCTTTCTCAGAGGGGCACATAGACAGTCCTAGCCAATGGGCAGGGAAGGACCTGAAAGAATAAATACTTAAGTCTCACTCTTTTCCCTGATGCCTCCAACTGGTTGAACTCACTTGGAAATTCTAGAGCAAAGGAGACAGTAGCAACAGAATTTAAAGAGTCTGAGATACAAAGGAGGATGGAGAAGGATGAAAAGTGGGGCTGATGGAGACTTTCCAGATAACCTATCTAGAAGAACTATTGTTACCACTTTCTTACATAGCCTGCCAGAGATATGCTATGCGTACAGAAGCATATATGTTGATCTTCATAATTTCCATGATATTTCAAACTCCTCCAAAAATATCACTTTAATGAGTACCTAATATTAAAAAGACTTCCCTGATAGCTCAGTTGGTAAAGAATCCACCTGTAGTGCAGGAGACCCCGGTTCAATTCCTGGGTCAGGAAGATCTGCTGGAGAAGGGATAGGCTACCCACTCCAGTATTCTTGGGCCTCCCTTATGGCTCAGCTGGTAAAGAATCTGCCTGCAGTGGGGGAGACCTCAGTTCGATCCCTAGGTTGGGAAGTTTCCCTGGAAAAGGGAAAGGCTACCCACTCCAGTATTCTGGCCTGGAGAATTCCATGGACTGTATGGGGTCGCAAAGAGACACGACTGAGCAACTTTCACTTTAATATTAAAAAGCCTTTGATTATAAAATAGACATATAGATGGTACATTTATATAACATGTAAGTCATAATAAATGAAACTCCTTTGTATACCTTCATCCTGCTTAAGAACTAGAACATTACTAAAACTTCAGGACACTTAGGGTACCTTCCCAATTGAATTCCTTCCCAGGAAGGATAACCATTATTTTAAACTTTATTATCATTTCTTTGTGATTACAATTTCATTATTTCTGAATATATACATATTCCTAAACAGTGTATTGTCAAACAGTATGATTTTGGCATTGATAGAGTTTCAACTGTATTTGCATAGTTTGCATATAGACTTCTGAGAATTGATTTTATACTTGACATTGTAATTTTGTGATTCATCCAAATTGATGTATATTATTGAATTTATGATGCCATATATTGTTCCATTGTGTGTATATGCTAGAAATTGTTTATTTTGCTGCCAATGGACATTTGTCATTTTGACCTTTTTATGGTATTGCTATCCAATTTCTTTGTGCATTTGTGCTGGAGATTCTCTGGGACAGATACCTAAGAGGAAAATAAACTGGGTGACAGGGATTATCTTCAACTTTACAAGGTAATACCATACTATATTCCAAAGTTGTTGTTCTAATATTTACCCCCATTGCCAGTTTATTAGTTTTGTTGCTCCATACCTAAACAAGACACCTTTAATCATGAAAACATAACATTAATAGAGTGAAAAAGGAAGACATGTAAGAAAAAATTTTCAACACAAATATTGAATAAAAGACTGATATCAGTTTATTAAAAATTCTTTCACATCAGTGAGAGAAATACAGACATCTCAATTTTTTAAAATGGGCAGAAGACTTGAATAGGTACTTCATAGAAAAGGATTTCTGAGATACTGAATAAGCATATCAGAAGGTGCTTGGCTCAGTTCTTCAGGGAAATGCAAATATAAGACACAATGAGAAGCCACTTTGTGCTCCCCAAATCCTAGCATTAGGAAAATGGCTCATGCTAAGTGTTGGCAATGAGGTGGTAGAACCCAAAACTCTTGTCCTCTACTTGTGGTAATGTATCTCGGTACCACCATACTGGAAAATTGGTAGTCTCTACTCTACATCTAGGGATAGCTATAACCCATAACTCAATTTTCAATAGAAATGTTAGTAATAGCATTATCAATCAGAGTCAAACACTGAAAAAATAGCCCAAATGTCCATTAAGACTTGTATATACATGCAACAAAATGGACACATCTCACAACTATGGGAAGAATGAAAAGACAGTCAGTACAAAAGAGAATATTCTATATTTCTATAAAATCTCAAAATGGATAGAACTAACTGATTGGTGGTAATAGAAATAAGGATAATTAGTTACCTTTGGGGAAGCTGATGACTTGAAGTGGACATACTGGGTGCCTCTGGAACTAATAACATTCTTTATCTTGTTCTGAGAATGAGTATGTGGGAAAATTCATTTTGTGGAAGTTCACTGAGGTGTGTACTTTTTGGTACTTATGTGACATTTCAATAAGAATCATCTTGAAAATGCCATATGTTTGGAAATTAACACAAATCTAAATGATCATGAGTAAGAAAAGAAACCAAGATGGAAATATAACTTTATAGTAATAACAAAAATGCATACCCAAACTTTCA
>SJYC01110266.1:0-92296 GCA_006408675.1 Madoqua kirkii
ATAAATATGCATCCAAAGATAACAATAAAACCTTTTTTTAAAAAAAGATACAGAAAGCAATAACAAAAATAAATGAAACAGAAAACAAATACAATTTAAAAAACTCAACAAAAACCAAAAATTGACTTAAGGAAACAAAAAAAGAGAAAAAAACAAATAAACAAACGTAAGGATGAAAAAGGAGGACATAGCTATAGGAGGTCCAACCATGTTCAGCTGTACAGATTTTGTTTCCCAAAGATTATCATAGTTGGGGAATGTATTATACAGGAACATGAGTGAATGCATGCAGAGTAGTTAAGACTTTATTGCTGTAATCCAGGTATTACAGATGTAATGATTAAAGATGTAATGGTAGCTTTTATTTGTGGACATTCACCTTCTAAGGTTATCCATTTACTGTCTTAAGTTTTCTTCTAATATTTTTAGTGTTTTATTTTCATTCTTAAAACTATAACCTTTAGAATTTTAAAAGAATACAGTATGAGGTAGACCTATGATGTTTATTTTCAGATGGAAAATCATTTAACCTAATACAATTCATTTAAAAATAAATGGCAATACTACCCTTGTTGTAAATTAAGTTTCTGCCTTTACTTGAATTTGTTTCTGAATTCTGTACTTTGTTCTACCATGAATTTGTCTCTTCCTATGCAGATACTATACAGCAGATTTTACGGTAAGTTTTAATATGTGGAAAGATAAATTACTATCCTCAAAATTTTCTTTAGTTTCTCCTTGGTTTTATTTTCTTACATTTATTCTTCTATATAAGCTTTAAAATTATTTCACCTTTTTAAAAATCCTTGTTTTCATGCTGATTGGAATGGCATTTGTGTATTATTTTTAGAAGAATTGACACTTGTCTTCCCTTCCAGAAACATGTTCTAACTTTCCATTTATTCAGGTTACCTTTGCCACGAGTATAGATAATCAAAACTTGACAGCAATTATGTTCAGTATTTTGTTTTTTATTTGAATATTTGAAAGTAATATTCATTTTACATTATGCAATTTAATAAGCAAATAGTGCTCATTTAGTTAATCACTTAATAGTCTAAGCATTTCCAACATTTCAAGTTGTCATGTTGAATATGGAAATTCTTCTTGCTCTGAGAATTACTGAAAACCTTTGATTTATGATTATGTTGAAGAGAAGGAAAAGTATTAAACTTAATCAGTCTGCGAGAGATAAATTGGGAGATTCGGATTGACATATACACACTACTATATATGAATATAAAATAGATAACCAACAAGGACCTACTGTATAGCACAGGGAGTTCTACTCAATACTCTGTAAAGACCTATATGGGAAAATAATCTAAAAAAGAGTGGATATATGTGTGTTTATAATTGATTCACTTTGCTGTATACCTGAAACTAAAGCAACATTATAAATCAACTGTACATCAATACAAATTATTAAAAACAATAAAACTTGATTAATTAGTTTAATATAACTTAGCCGACACAGGTAACTTTCGAATATGTTATACACCATTGTCTCTTTTTGACTTTTGATTTCATCATGTAGCAAAGACATAGGGGATCAGGTCTGGGGTTTGAATCAAATTATCTTCATAGTTTCTGGGTGAATCAGGTTTAGAAGTTCATCCAGAATTATTCAACAGTCTGTAAAGAAGGTACATGTACATCTAACATCTTCTCTGGAGTCAGTACCTCTGGAACCACTACCATGATGCTTAGAGAGGAGAGAGACTATTTCCAAATACCAGGACTCCCAGTGAGTGGGAATGATCTAAAAGTGGTTATCAACATGAGAATTATTGTTTTTAACGTTTCAATGAGATTTTCATTTAGCAGGGTAAGTTGACAGATGCAGCCTACATTTATTATTTGGGTTTTCCTATAGAAATAGTTCTGGAAACACCAGCAGGCTTATATCCTTACATGAGGCAGAGGATCTTTGGAGATAGACATAGAAAGTAAGTGAAGGGGAAGAAGAGAGTGTTGTTTTGTTCCCTCTGTCTCCAGTCTGGGTCAAGAGTCCTTTATAGCTCCTTTGTTTTGCTTCAACCTCTCCTTACTCTTGCCAAACACACAAGTGAAAAGTGAAAGTGAAGTCGCTCAGTCATATCCGACTCTTTGTGACCCCATGGACTATAGCCTACCACGCTCCTCTGTCTATGGGATTTTCCAGGCAATAGTACTGGAGTGGGTTGCCATTTCCTTCTCCAGGGGATCTTCCCAACCCAGGGATCAAACCCTGGTCTCCTGCTTTGCAGGCAGACGCCTTACCGTCTGAGCCACCTCTGCAGGGGAAGCATGGAGTCTTAACCACTGGTGTGTCCGTGTGTACTTAGTTGCTAAATTGTGTCCTACTCTTTTGCAGCTCCATGGACTGGAGCCTGCCGGGTTCCTCTGTCCATGGGGTTTCCCAGGCAATAATACTGGAGTGGGTTGCCATATCCTCCTCCAGGGGTTCTTCTTGATCAGGGATTGAACCCCTATCTCTGCATTGGCAGGTGGATTCTTTACCACTGTGTCACCTGGGAAGCCCCTTAACCACTGGACTGCCAGGGGACTCTCAAATCCATTTTTATTTAGTAAAGACAGTACCCAAACCAGAAACTGCAAAACTGTGAAAGGGAACTATTTTGGGAAAATACTTTTTTGTATTTAAAATGAAGCAGATATGAGAATGCAAGTGGGAAATCTAAATATGATGTGTTTGAGGGAAGGGATGATAGGGTTACTTTTCAGTATATTAGTTCAAGCAAGATACGAGTTGATTCTAGTCACACAGGTGGAGTAGGGCTCATTTGTGGCAGTGGATCTCAACCCAGGCTACACATTACAATCACCTGGGATGATACGGAAACTGCTAGTGCCTCAGTCCAGCCCTCAACAAGTTCTTACTCATTTGGCCTAGGATTGGCCGTGGGCCTGGTCTTTTATAAGACTCCAGTAAGTCCTAATGTGGAGTCAATGAGAACGCTGTTTTGGAGAAATTACCAAAGGTTTGGGAGGATCATTTTTTTGTTTTTAGTTGTTTTTTTTTTTTTTTAAACAATGTGTGAAACAAAATTGCAGCCAAATTTGGCAGGAGATTCCAAAGTGACATGCCAATAGGAAGTAGTATGGCAACCCATTCCAGTGTCCTTGCCTGGAGAATCCCAGGGACGGGGGAGCCTGGTGGGCTGCCATCTATGGGGCTGCACAGAGTTGGACACGACTGAAGTGACTTAGCAGTAGCAGCAGCAGCAGCAGCAGATCTCCATTTTAGCTTATTTATACTTACGGAACAACCAGTGTCCCGCTAGTTAACTTTAGGGGGCTATTCTTTATAAGTTGGGCTTTTCATACTGAAATAATATTTCTATCAAATGATCATCATTCTCTCACATTTGTCATTGAAGTCATATCTTGACCTTCTAAAATATAACTATATTCCTCCAAAATGCCTTTAAAATTTCCTTTTGAGTCCTTTAACTGTTACACCTTCCTAGAACAGATGACTGGCTTAAATGGTTTTTGTGATGTTCTCCGGTTTGATTTATGACTGTAAAAGTGAAGCTGCACAGCTTGGGTGGGGCTTGAATCCACTGTCTTTTTTTTCTCCACTGTCTTTTAATTGAAATCACACACCTGGTCTCAGGACTTAATGAAGCTCAGGTTCTTTATATTTCAGTATAGAAGGAATTCAGCAAGAGGCAATGTGATAGGTAAGAAGTAGATAAGTAGATTTATTTAGAAAGACACACATTCCATAGACAGAATGCAGCCTGCCCCAAGAGGTGAGAGCAGCCCTGGGAGAAACACACTCCACAGACAGAGTGTGGACCATCTCAGAAAGTGAGAGGCCCCCCAGTATGGGATAGTTTTAAGAGCTGGATAATTTCATAGGCGAATGAATGGGAGTATTCTAACTATTTTGGAGAAGGGACAGAAATTTTAAGGAATTAGGCCACCATCCACTTTTTGCCCTTTTATAGTAGGCCTTGGAACAGTCATGGCACCTGTGGGTATGTCATTTGGCATGCTGATGTGTTAAAATGAGCGAATATCAAGGTCCAAGGTTCACTGGAAGTTGAATCTTCCACCATCTTGGACCTAGTTGGTTCTAACCAGTTATGTCATAGCCTCAAAGGCTATGTCATTCTTTAAGGGTTGTGCTCTGCCCTGCTTCCCTCCTGTTTCAAAAGGAGCTTGAAATTGTGCGTTGTTAATTACTTGAACAATGTTCTTGATTGTAATAGGCAAGGCTTTAGCTGACTAGGGATTCTGTTTTCAGCATCTTATCTAGCAACTGGCTGATTCTAGTTTAACTTCTGTATAATTGTTAAATATTCGTTTTCTGCCTGTATCTGAAATTCATGAGTCATATTGTTCTGCATGCCCATGATTAATCCTTGTTTTCATCCTGAAGAGTTTTTTCTTTTCTTTCTTGTTTTAAATTTCCCAAGAGCCTTCTTAGAATTCAATTTTTATCTACCCTTGATATCCCAACACTTTATGCTGGTCCTGTAAGACCATTGCTATAGGACTCAGTGGTGTTCTCTATCTTTCGGTATTTTTTTTGCTTGATTTGATTCTGGATTCCTAAAAAAAAAAAGCGCTTATGTTTAGATATTTGGAGATTTTCTGATGCTGCTTCATGGCTGATTCTCCCTTGACATAGAGTAGGGAAAGTCCCAAGTGCATCGTCCTGCAGGATTTCCCAACCCCCGCCACCCCACCCATGGCTGGAGAAAGCAGGCTTTTCCTAGGGTTCCCTCTGTCTGTGCCTTCTCCGGCTCTTAATCTTGAGTTATGGGTGACCCCAGAGTTTGAGCTGCAATGTATAGAAGGAAAAACACCTAGAAGCTCAATTCCAGGTCCTCATTTAAGACCTGGGTTCCTTACCCAGTCCCACTGCTTTTTCTCCACTGTAGTAGGTAGAATAACGCCTCCCCATACCCTATCCCCAAACCCTACACAAGCAGATGTCAATGTTCTAATTCCTGACCCCTGTGAGTATGTTATCTTACATGGCAAAAGGGCTTTTGCAAGCCTAGTTAACTTGATGATGTTGCAATGAGATTAACCTGGGTTATCTGGATGGGCCAATGAAATCATCAGGCCTTGATAAGAAACAGCCAAGAGAGACTGAGCAGAGATGTGATAACAGAAGTCGGAATGATGTGAGGAAGGACCGTGAGTTTGGGAATGCGGGCCGCTTCTGGAAGGAACAACTCCCTGCAACACATTTTACGTTTCTGACCTCTAGAACCGTAAGATAACATATTTGTGTTGTTTGATTTTATTATTTTTTTGGCTGTGCCCCATGGCTTGCAGTATCTCAGTTCCCCAGCCCGGGATAGAATCCCAGCGCTCAGCAGCAAAAGCGCAAGGCCTAACCACTCGACTACCAGGTAGTTCCCAATTTGTGTTGTTTTAAACCACTAAATTTGTGATTATTTATTTACACAGCAAAAGAAAACTAATTCATTCATCTTTCAAAGTCCTCTTGTAGTTGCTTTTTGGATCTTGTCTAGGGTTTTTTTGTTACAGTCCGAGGGAGAGATGTGTTACCAGGCCCTTTCCAGATCCTTGGGCAGCATAACCATAGAATATCGCTTTCCCAAGACTCTTAGGCAAGAAAAGCTTTTTCATAAAAGAGATAGCTTGTGCACAGGGGAGAAAGCAGCAAAAAAGTGCCAGTTTCCCAAGTAGAAGGGATGAGTTGCTTTTATAACAAAAGGGAAGGTTTGTCTCATCATCACTGATAATTTCCAGAAATCATGAAACTTCTTTGATCCACAGCAGGTGGCTCTGGGGTGACTATCAGGAATAGGGAGTGCTGCTGTGAAGGGGAGGGAGTGCCTGAGTATTTTTTGCAAGAAATCACAGTAACAGATATTTATAGTCACGCTTTGACTTCACTTTCACTTTTCTTGTCTTGTAGCAACTAGGTATACTCGTTAGTATAACAGAGTTAATTTTTTATTCCCATTAGCTTGAGTTTTGTTTCTGCTGGCCTTTGTTCTGTAGCTTGCACTGCCTGTTCTACCCAAGGCCATCCTTTAGTCCTTTTCCAAAATGGCTATACTCTTGTCTCAGATGGCATGGAATGTCCTTACTCCATTTTGAGTGGAAGTAGAGCCCATTAAAAAAAAATTTTTTTTTAATTGAGGTATGGTTGATTTACAATGTTGTGCCAATCTCTGCTTTACAGTAAAGTGACTCAGTTACACAAATATATACATTCTTTTTGATACTCTCTCCCCTTATGGTTCATCACAGGATATTGAATATAGTTCCCTGTGCTATGCATTAAGACCTTGTGGTTTATCCAGTCTAAATATAATAGTTTGCATCTACCAACCTCAAACTCCCAGTCCATCCCTCACCTCCCCCCACCCCATCAACAACACAAGTTTCTTCTGTATGTCTGTGAGTCTGTTTCTCTTTTGTTGATAGGTTCATTTGTGCCATATTTTAGATTCCACATAAAGTGATATCCTTGATATGTCTTTCTGACTTGATTTAGTATGATAATCTCTAGTTGCATCCATGTTGCTGCAAATAGCATTATTTTGTCTTTTTTATGGCTGAGTAGCATTCCATTGTTTATATGTACCACATCTGTTGATGGACATTTAAGCTGCTTCCATGTTTTGGCTATTGTGAAAAGTGCTGCTGGGAACACAGGGATACATATATCTTTTGAATTATAATTTTGTTCAGGAATATTCCCAAGAGTGAGATTGCTGGATCATATTTTTTGTTTTCTGGGTAACATCCATGCTGTTTTCCACAGTGGCTGTACCAATTTACCTTCCCACCAACAGCATAAGAGAATGCCTTTTTCTCTATACCCTCTCCAGCATTTGTTGTTGGTAGACTTTTAATGATGGGCATTCTGACCGGTGTGAGGTGGTACCTCATTGTAGGTTTGATTTGCATTTCTAGTAATTAGTGATGTTGACCATCTTTTCATGTGCCTATTGGCCATCTGTATTATTTCTTTGAAGAAATGTCTATTAAGGTCTTCTGCTCATTTTTCAATTGGCTTTTTCTTCTTTATTTGGTTATTGAGTTGTATGAGTTTTTTGTATATTTTGGAGATTAAACCTTTGTTGCATTATTTACAAATATCTTCTCCCATTCCATAGGTTATCTTTTTTTTTCTTTTTTAAAAATACGATTTCTTTTGCTGTGCATAAGTTTGTAAGTTTGAATAGGTCCATTTGCTTATTTTTGCTTTTATTTCTATTGCCTTGTAGCTCAGTCAGTAAAGAATCTGCCTGCAGTGCAGGAGACCCAGGTTCGATCCCTAGGTTGGGAAGATCCCCTGGAGAAGGAAATGGCAACCCACTCCAGTATCCTTGCCTGGAAAATCTCATGGACAGAGGAGCCTAGTGGGCTGCAGTCCATGGGGTCGCAAAGAGTCAGGCATGACTGAGCTACTAACACTTTAGGAGACCCAAGAAAAAAAGTGTTAGAGAATGTTTTGCCTGTGATCTCTTCTAGGAATTTGTGGTGTTTTGTTTTAAGCCATTTTGAGTTCATTTTTGTGTATGATGTGAGGATGTGTTCTAGCTTCACTGACTTACATGTAACTGTCCAACTTTCCCAGCCCACTTGAGATTTTTTTCTCATTTAATATTTTTGCCTCCTCCATCAAAGATTGATTGGCACAGGTGTATGAGTTTATTTCTGGCAGAGCCCATTATTCTTAATTTTCAAATTTTGATGACTTTGGACAGTAGGAGCTCACTTCTGTGTCTAGTGGACCCCTCCTATTAATCTTTGAAAACATACTTTCTGACTTAACATGACATCTTGTCCTTTTCCTGCTTCAGATCTAGAAACAGCCATTTCTCTGAGGCAAGTGTTTAAATTATTGGGAAAAAGTTACATTAAAATGTATTATTGAAAAAAAATGTGTTATTGGATTCTCAGTAAGTCATCATTGAAATCCAGCCCTGACCTGGTCCTATTTTCCTTATAACCATGGGGTAACATGGGCCTCTGCCATCCATGTCACAGAGACATGCCCTTCCCTCTGCTTAGATACTAGCTGAAGGGATTCTGGGGCTCTCCCCCAAGAGCTACCCCTACCCCAGGTGTATCCATACTCTGTGAGGCTCAGTGAAAGCTCCCTTGGGCAGTAGTGCCCAGAGTAGGAAGCAGAGACAAAGCCTGTCCTGAGGTCTCCAGCATTGCTCTGACCCAGTATAATACCTGGCTCACAGGAAGGGGGAAATGCACAGGTCTTTGATGAAAGTTAACAATTCACAACCAGCTATTGAAAAGTACACAGATAATCCATAGTGGAGACTGAATACATGTAAGTAAGCAAAAAGGCTTGAATGAGCAAACCAGTGAAGTAACCGTGGTAAACATGTAGCTCTTATACAACGACTCTCACACCCTGCCCACTGAGGTGTTACACAGCCTGTGCAGTGGGAGCAGCAAGGCATGGTGGGAATAATGTTAGCATTGGCTGAAGTGGCTGTTTCACATTCTATGTGTCAGGGTACAAAGAAAGATTGGGAAAACATTTTGAGAGGATTTTTGGTTATGCAAATAAAGGCCCAGAGCTGAATCTGGTGAGAGAGATTGAGATAATGGGGAACTAAATTACTCCTTAGAAGTCTGTCTCATGAAAGAAAAGCTTGTGTCTATGAAAAACAGATTTGGGGGGATGTGAATTTCTTGCTGAGTCTAGAAACGAGTTCTTGGGGGACTGAAACTAGGGATAAAGGAAATTGGAAAAGGATGGTCTTTCCAAGAGTGCAGAAACATGAAGGCAGTTCAGAGTGACAGCCAGGAAAGACACTCCCTAAGAATATTCAGGAATATTCTGGAGATAACTAAACCTCCACTCTTGGAAAGATGATAAATTCCCCAGTCCCAGCGTGCCCTCCACATAAAGATGGACAAAGAAAATGATGGTGGAGGAGTCATGTCAGCATCTAACTCAGTGCTATTGAAGAAAAATATACTGTGAGCTACATACATATTTTTAGATTTTCTATTACTCTCATTTAGTAAATAAAAAACAGGTGAAATAATTTTAGTACTATATTTAATCAATATTTCCAAACTATTATTTCAGTGTTTCCTCAACATAAAATTTGATTAATGAGACATTTTACATTTTTGCATATAAATCTTTGAAATTCAATAATATGATTTATATTTAGAGCACATCTCAACCCAGCTTTAGCAACCAGGTGAAATGCTCAATTGTCACACGTGGTTAATTGCTTCCAGAGTGGACCGTGCAGGTCTAACTCTTTATACTCTGTGATTACTAAAATAATTTCAAAGCCATTAAAAACAAACAAATAGAACTTTTTGTAAGAGCCTGCTTATCTCAATGATTACATTTATCTTTGTAGTAAAAAAAAAAATGCATTCAAGCACACAGTATCAGTTTCAGCAGACTATCTTTGCAAAAGGCTCATGAACTGCTTATGGCCATGGCTGACTTCTGAGTGGGTAGACAGAATATAAGCCCATTAAAGAGATGAAAAATAGATTGATGTAATCACCAATGAATTGAAAAATGAAAATATTAACAGCCATGTCAATATAATGGTTACTTAGGTGGGAACTCTCTGCAGAAACAGGCTTAGAATGCAACTCCTACTTAATATATTTTCAGGAGCCTTCTGAGAAAATGCCATGTTGCAGGAAAACAGGTATTAATTTATTGGAATGAAAGGAAAAGGCGCTTTTAAATTGATTGGAATGACTATCTGATTCATCAGCCTCTTTGTCTCAGCTGTTTATATAACCCAAGCTTCCCAGCCACACCAGCCTGGAGTTTGTATAGGTCAAAACAACAGGGACAAAGTTCCTACTGCTGTATGATTAAAAACCCATGTAATTCAGATAAATACGTATTCTAGTAGGAACATTATTTCCATTTAATGACAAAGGTGGCTGTGCTATGTGACAATAGGATAAACTCAATATGAAAATCACTTGGTCATGCAGCTGTGGAATTATGAGATTCTTGAATTTTAAAAACTATGGATGAGTTATTTCACATATAAAATGAGACTTCATTAATCTTCTCACACTGCAATATTTTTAATCTGCTTAGACAACTTGGCAAAGATGAGAAAACCCTTGAATTCTCATGCTCAGCCTCCACTTCTGGCACTCTGTTTGAACTCTGGTCCCCTCAGTTACTTCCAGATGGTCTCAGGAGTCTCATGAAGACTCCAGGAATGAGGTCCCTTGGCCGTGCTGAGGCACCAATGCTTTTCCCCCTCTCCTGCTCCAAACTTCTGTGGAAAGGGCATTGTTAATGCCCCAGATAGCAGTCAGTTCACTCCCTTTGGTGGTTTTCAAAGATGAGGCCAGAACCAATATTTGTCCTGAGGCTTCCCAAGCCCCGTGCTGAGGACAAGGATGTCTGCGTGGAGGGTACTGTCTTCCTTTGCTGCAGGAGCTGTGGGCAGTAGGTCCTGTTGCCTATGAACAAAACTGCCACGTTTGGCACCTGGTGACTCAGCTCCTGTGGGTTTTGCTTACTTCCTGGTTCTGGGACTGCATCATCAAGCCAGATGATCTGGATGACCAACCTTCTTCTTTGACCTTGTCTGCTGTTCTGCTGCCCAAATTGTTCTTAAGATTCTTTTCCCTCACAATGAGTTTCTTTAAATGGCACATTTCTCTACATGCATTAGGATCTCATATTCTACCTCCCAAGCCTCTTAAGTATACCTGATTTCTCTGCTGAACAAAATTTAGATTCAAGCAGAGTTCTCTGCTATACTTAAGGAGAATAGTCTAAATTACATTTTTCCTTTTTTCATCATCTTTAGTATAGTTCTGAGTTACCAGTGAGCAGTGGCTGTTTCAGTTTTACTTTAATAATCAGCTCCCAGAATAAAAGCAGGCACACTATAGGTATTCAAGGAGTATTTGTCGAGTGAATGAGAGTTTTTATTTGTGAGGAAATCTTCCTTTTTGAGAACAAGACTGAGGTTGTTTTTTTTTTTCTTTTTCTGGTACTCCAATCAAGGTCAAATTTCAAACTGTTCAGAGCATCTGTTTTTTGGCATTGGTGTGAGATGTCTGAATAGGAGCAAGACACATGCCAATGTAGCAGAATAGATAAGAGTCAGACAACCTGAGGCAGGATAGTGCAAGTTAGTTAACCTTTCTGATCCTCTTTCCTCACCATGTGAAAGGCATAACATCTAAGCATAGGCTTGTGAGAAGGTTAAATGAGGCAACGAGTCTTTAGCATTATTCCTGTCACATAATATTTGCCCAAAAGATGGTAGTTATTAAAACTACTATTGATATTTTTAGAGAGACCAAGGAATCCCAAGTATTTGTCATTTGAATTTGTCACTCTTTTTAAATTCCTTATTGAAGTATAGCTGATTTACAATATTGTGCCAACCTCTGTTGTACAGCAAAGTGACTCTATTATACACACGTTATTTTTAAAAATAGTCTTTTACATTATGGTTCATCACAGGATATTGATATAGTTGCCTGGGCTATATAGTAGGACTTTACTGTTTATCCATTCTATATATACTAGTTTGCACCTGCTAATTTCAAACTGCCAACCCATCCCTCTCCCACCCCCACTCCCTTTTCAACTTCTAGTCTATTCTCTATGTCCCAGATTGTTTCTGTTTCATAGACAGGGTTCATTTGTGTCATATTTTAGATTCCACATATAAGCGGTATGATATTTGTCTTTCTCTGAGTTACTTCACCGAGTCTGATAATCTTCAGGTCCATCCATGTTGCTGTAATGGCATTATTTCATTCTTTTTCATGGCTGAGTAATATGAGTCTGGGTGAACTCTGGGAGTTGGTGATGGACAGGGAGGCCTGGCGTGCTGCAATTCATGGGGTTGCAAAGAGTCAGACATTACTGAGTGACTGAACTGAATAGTCCATAATGGACTTCTCTGGTGGCTCAGTGGTAAAGAATCTGCCTGCCAGTGCAGGAGATGCGGGTTTGATCCCTGCTCCGTGAAAATCTGCTGGAGAAGGAAATGGCACCCACTCCAGTATTCTTGCCGGGGAAACACCATGGACAGAGGAGCCTGGCAGGCTATAGTCCATGTGATTACAAAAAGTCGAACACTACTTAGCAACTAAACAACAATATTCCATTATACATATATGTAAAATATACATATGTGTGTGTATGTATATATAATCTTTATCCATTCATCTGTTGCTGGGACATTCAGGTTGAGTCCATGTCTAGGCTATCATAAATAGTGCTGCTGTGAACATAGGGGTACATGTATCTTTTTGAATTAGAATTTTGTCTGGATATATTCCCAGGAGTGGGATTGCTGTATCATAAG
The DNA here is from genome assembly GCA_006408675.1 of Madoqua kirkii. Classification (NCBI taxonomy): domain Eukaryota; kingdom Metazoa; phylum Chordata; class Mammalia; order Artiodactyla; family Bovidae; genus Madoqua; species Madoqua kirkii. The sequence goes on from SJYC01110266.1 coordinate 12,312, forward strand.
GTAATTCTATTTTTTAGTTTCCTCAGGAACCTCCATACTGTTTTCCACAATGGCTGCACCATCTTACATTCCCACCAACAGTGTAAGAGGGCTCCCTTTTCTCCACACCCACTCCAGCATTTGTTGTTTGTAGATTTTTTAATTATAGCCATTCTAACTGGTGTAAGATGGTATCTCATTGTAGTTTTGATTTGCATTTCTCTAATAATTATCAATGATGAGCATCTTTTCATGTGCCTATTGGCCATTTGTATTTCTTCTATGGAGAAATGTCTGTTTAGGTCTTCTACTCATTTTTCGATTGGGTTTTTGTTGTTGTTGTTGTTGTTATTGAGTTGCATGAAAATGAATGTTTGCACGGTCATCTCCAACTCTCTTTGACCCTATGAACTATTCACCCCATGGAATTCTCCAGGTCAGAATACTGGAGTGGGTAGCTGTTGCCTTCTCCAGGGGATCTTCCCAGCCAAGGGATCGAACCCAGATTTCATGTATTGCAGGTTGATTCTTTACCAGCTGAGCTACCAGGGACGCTCAATTGCATGAGCTGTTTGTATGTTTTTGGAAATTAAGCCTTTGTCAGTCACATCATTTGCAAATATTCTCTCCCATTCTCTAGGTCTTCTTTTTGTTTATGGTCTCCTTTGCTGTGCAGAAGCTTGTGAGTTTGCTTAGGTCCCATTTGTTTATGGTTTTGTTTTTATTTTATTGCCTGGGGAGATGGACCTAAGAAAATGCTGGTATGATTTACGTCCAAGAATGTTTTGTCTATGATCTCTTCTAGGAGTTTTATGGTGTTTTGTCTTATTTTAAGTCTTTAAGCCATTTGGAGTTTATTTTTGTGCATGGTGAGAGGGTATACTCTATCCTCACTGATTTATATGCTTTCACTGATTTTTACATGTCCAACTTTCCCACACCACTTGCTGAAGAGACTATTTTCCATTGTATATTCTTGCTTCCTTTGTCAAAGATTAATTGACCATAGGTGTGTGGGTTTATTTCTGGGTGAGTTTGTCACTCTTGTCTCTGAGTTTAGAGCTTAAAAAGCCATGACCCTTCATATCTTAAGCAAAGGCAGTAAAAGTGCTCCCGAATTTCTGTGGTTTATATATATGGATGGGAGTAATATTGCAACAAAATAGTTTGTAACTATATGTATAGGAGGCTTTTTAAAATCATCAATATTTCTGCTTATGCTATTATTAGCTGTCTGCATTCCTGGGGTCAAAGGCTATTTGATTTTTTTAAGGTTTTCTTGATTACTATGCAGGCATGCCTTGTTTTATCACATGTTGCTTTGCTGTACTGCACAGATTTTGCTTTTTATAAATTGAAGTTTTGTGGGAACTCTGAGCTGAGCAGGTCTATCACATAAGTGTCATTTTTCCAACAAGATTTGCTCACTTGTGGCTCTGTGACACATTTCGGTAATTCAGACAATATTTCAAACTTTTAAATTATTTTATTTGTTATGGTGATCTGTGGTCAGTGATCTTTGGTACTACTTTAACTCACTAGAGGCTCAGATAATTGTTAACATTTTTTAACAATAGAGGTTTTAAACATTTGAAGTATAGTTGATTTACAATGTTGTGTTAGTTTCAGGCATAAAGAACAGTGATTCAGTTTAGTCAGTCAGTTCAGTTCAGTCGCTCAGTTGTGTCGGCTCTTTGCGACCCCATGAATTGCAGCACACCAGGCCTCTCTGTCCATCACCAACTCTCAGAGTTTACCCAAACTCATGTCCATCGAGTTGGTGATGCCATCTAGCCATCTCATCCTCTGTTGTCCCCTTTTCCTCCTGCCCCCAATCCCTCCCAGCATCAGGGTCTTTTCCAATGAATCAGTTCTTTGCATGAGGTGGCCAAAGTATTGGAGTTTCAGCTTCAGCATCAGTTCTTCCGATGAACACCCAAGACTGATCTTCTTTAGGATGGACTGGTTGGATCTCCTTGCAGTCCAAGGGACTTTCAAGAGTCTTCTTCAGCACCATAGTTCAAAAGTATCAATTCTTCGGTGCTCAGCTTTCTTCACGGTCCAATTCTCACATCCATACATGACCACTGGAAAAACCATAGCCTTGACTAGATGGACCTTTGTTGGCAAAGTAACGTCTCTGCTTTTGAATATGCTATCTGGGTTGGTCATAACTTTAGTCCCCTTTTCCTCCTGCCCCCAATCCCTCCCAGCATCAGGGTCTTTTCCAATGAATCAGTTCTTTGCATGAGGTGGCCAAAGTATTGGAGTTTCAGCTTCAGCATCAGTTCTTCCGATGAACACCCAAGACTGATCTTCTTTAGGATGGACTGGTTGGATCTCCTTGCAGTCCAAGGGACTTTCAAGAGTCTTCTTCAGCACCATAGTTCAAAAGTATCAATTCTTCGGTGCTCAGCTTTCTTCACGGTCCAATTCTCACATCCATACATGACCACTGGAAAAACCATAGCCTTGACTAGATGGACCTTTGTTGGCAAAGTAACGTCTCTGCTTTTGAATATGCTATCTGGGTTGGTCATAACTTTCCTTCCAAGGAGTAAGCGTCTTTTAATTTCATTGCTGCAATCACCATCTGCAGTGGTTGTGGAGCCCCCAAAAGTAAAGTCTGACACTGTTTCCACTGTTTCTCCATCTATTTCCCATGAAGTGACGGGACCGGATGCCATGATCTTCATTTTCTGAATGTGGAGCTTTAAGCCAACTTTTTCACTCCCCTCTTTCACTTTCATCGAGAGGATTTTTAGTTCTTCACTTTCTGCCATGAGGGTGGTATCATCTGCATATCTGAGGTTATTGATATTTCTCCCAGCAATCTTGATTCCAGCTTCTGCTTCTTCCAGCCCAGTGTTTCTCATGATGTACTCTGTATATAAGTTAAATAAGCAGAGTGACAATATACAACCTTGACGTACTCCTTTTCCTATTTGGAACCAGTTATGCACATATATATTCTTTTTCAGTTTTTTTCCTTTATAGGTTATTACAAAATATTGAGTAGAGTTCCCTGTGCTATACAGTAGGTCCTTGTTAGTTATCTGTTTTATTTATAGCTGTGTACATGTTAATCCCAAACTGGTTTAGTCCCCTCCTTTCCATTTTTGTAACCATAAGTTTATTTAATTTAGTCCCCTCCTTTCCATTTTTGTAACCATAAGTTTATTTTCTATGCCTGTGAGTCTGTCTCTATTTTGTAAATAAGTTCATTTGTATCATTTTTTAGATTCCACATATAATTATATCACATGATATTTGTCTGTCTTTGTCTGACTTCATGTAGTATGATCATCTTTAGGTCCATCAATGGCAATAGAATATTTTTAAATTAAGATATGTACATTGTTTTTAGACACAATGCTATTGCACACTTACTACAGTATACTCTCTGCACTGGGAAAGCAAAAAAAATGTTTTGTGACTCACTTTTTTGCAGTATTTCATTGCAGTGATATGGAACTTAATCTGTAATCTCTGAGGTCTGCCTGTACTGAGTATATGAATACAATGCCAGGAACTTAATACATGCCTGGGCAATGGTTACAGCAAAGAACTCCATTTCTGAAGCATTGACTGTAGATGAAGAACAAAATCAAAGTCACTGCAAAATTACTGTCTAGGTGAAACAATAGTTTTGGAGTTGTATTACATAAAAACTCCTCAGCGACAGTTATTTTTTAGAAGTTAGTTAACACTAATATTTAAGTGTCAGAAAACTACATTATTTTAGTATGTTATATGGTGACTAAAAATAACCAGAAAACCTGAAGTTATAGTTGGACCAGGTTAATGAGATGGTTTAGTACAAGGGAGTACAAGCCTATGAGGGTGGATCAGAGCCTAGGGATGCAGAGAAGGCAATGACAACCAGAGCTTGGTGGGCTGCCATCTATGGGATCACAGAGTCGGACATGACTGAAGTGACTTAGCAGCAGCAGCAGCAGCAGAGCCTACGGATGAGAGAGGCCTGGGCATTTGTCTACTGCCATCCAGCACTGCCGACTGGGGTGGCATCTTCCCAGCTGAGGACTGAAATGAGTGCTGGTTCATGGGAGTTGTGGTGTGCTAGCTAGACGTCCAGTAGGCACCAAGTGTCCAGGTAGTGCCCACGTGGGACTCCCCAGACCTGGGTGGTCCTGTCAGTGTGGGAGGGAGAACTCCAGGAGGTCAGGGCAGGAGCTCTTTTGCAGTTGCCATGGGAGCACTTCTGAATTTAATAACCCAATTTTGAGATCTTCCTCATAAATCTGGTTGTTTGGTAGAATTCCTTATCTTTGCTAGGTGGTATCACTTATAACAATGAACAAACAAACTGACAGATAATGCATAGAGTTCATCACAAGGGCAATGATTGCCCTAAAAAAATTTTACATCAGGTGGCAACTTAGCCCAGTGGGTCTCATAGCCTTATGTCCTTGGATTAGTTTACACTGGTTTCTTTGGTTTTTTTCTTTGACAGTTTGACATACATCCTCACTCCCAAGTTGCTTTGCTCCTACTGAAGATGAAAATTCACTCCCAGAGAGCAAAATTGCCCATTAAGCAAGATAAATTGTAATTGCCAGCATAAGTGTATCTCATTTAGTGTTAGCCTTCAAGGTAGGTGTTCGTGAAAAATTGTCTACAAAATTAATTTACAGAAAGAGATAAATTTCTTTCAGCTGATGATGCTTGGAGGGAACACTTTGGAAAATGAGATCAGGACTCTGTGAGTACTCGGTAAAAGAGATTTTGCTCCAGACAAAATATGCTGCCGTAAAAGAGTTCCTAGTTTCAGCCAGGCAAGGTCACATAGTGCTGCTTCTCCTCCACTGTGAGATGAACTAACTGATGTGGGATAATGGATGTGACTTTCAGCTCTCCAAGCCATTTCTTTTTTAGACGTGGAATTGTCTATCCCCTGAGGTTTCTACCTGCTGAGCAGTTATTTACGTGTTCAATACATCACAGCTCCAAGACTCGTGCCACAAAGTGGGAGGCACAGAAGGGCCCTGGACTGAGATCCACAACCCTTGGTCTTAGGCCTGGCTCTGCCACCAGATAACTGTTGGTGCTTGAGGTCTTTGTGTTTGAACAAGAGTCAAAGTGACCTTGTCCACCTAGTTCACGTGCTCTCTTAACCTGCTTGGACTTTCTGGGTTTTTTTTTAGCACAAGATTCCCAAGTTAAAAGTCTGCAAAATATTTGATGGACAAAATCACTGCATGCCAGATGTATTCTTCTCTACTGTGGGGGAGGCGAACAGCCAAGGTAACAGCCGAGCTGGTGCTCTGGTGTCCCAGAGGACTGGGTGTGAACCCCACACACAGGAGCTAAAGTTTCACATCCACAGTGTAGAAAATACCTAGGGCCACCAGAGGCTAGTCTATTCATGTAAAGAGAGGTGTCCTTGGGTCTCTGTTGATGTAGGGAGGGGGAATTGGAATCTAGACTAAAGCTGCCCCCCAGGAAAGGCTGCCCTGTGTGGAAGGGTAACTAGAACACTCTACTCATAGATCTAAGAGAGAAACAATCCTGTCCCAGTTGTGATTTGGAGTGAGGAAAAATAAATATTTTGTGAGAAACTAAAACCCCAAACCTGCATTATATAAGGTGAGAAGACCAAATATATAGTCTCCACAGATGTGGAGATCCCTGGTGGAGGAATTAATATAACCCCAACTGTAGTCAATAGCATAAGGCAAGTAAAAGAAACAATGTACAACTTGTATAAAGGAAGAAACAAAACTCGTTACTTCTAGGTTCTATGATTGTATATCTACAAAATCCACAAGAATTCTCAAATTATTAGGAATAATTTGTAGATTTTCTGAGGTCGTGCATATTTATATACAGAACAAAAACAAATTAAGCTAAAATCTTTGCCTCGTGCCTCAAACCCACTGTCTACCCCATCATGCACCAAGGGGACCTGGTCCCATGCTCCACAGAGGAAAGAGAGGCTCTGAGCTGTGAGCTTCCGCAGCTGCCTCACCGTGCGACCTCAGACTTACTTCAGTCAGCCTTCACCCTTGTCTCCTTTCTTCTATTCATAGGGGGCATCCTTTTCTCTTCTCCTTTTACAAACAAACCCTTTTCTCTATGCTTTTGAGTCTCTTCCCTCGCATCTCCAACTAGAAGAAAGCTATGGCTTCCTCTGATACTTCTTTGTCTTATGTGTTCAACCTGGCTCTTTCCCTATAGCTTTTAAAGATGCTCAAGTTGCTGTTATCTTAAAAAGACTATAACAAGCCTTGGCAGAGCCCTCCAAATCACCTCTAGTTCTCAAATTTTCAAAAGAACAGACTAAACTTTCTGTGTCCATTTTTGACTTCTCAAAGATTCTTAAGCCTATTTCAAAAAGATTTCCCCTCCTATTACTCCTTGGGAATGGCTTTTATCAAAGTGACCAAATGACCTTCTTGACTGCTCAATCCACTGGACTCTTTTAAGTCTTCTGGCACCACCACTGAATTGTTCATTTAGCTCAAGACCTTTACACCTTGACTGTGAACTTCCGAGTCCTTGTGTAAAGTCTGGCTGATTCCTTAACTCTGTCCTTTATATTCAGTCTTGCCTCAGTTCCCGACAAGTGTTGTCTACATTCTGCACGATATGGCAACAAGGGCTTAGGAATTTGGCTATTTTCCTAGATGTGAATTGGAGTCAGGGCAGCAAAGGGCTGAGATGAAACATATAAGGGAGAACAAAGATGATGGTGCTGTCACTGAGGCAGCTTCTAGGGGCAAGGCTAGTTTCCTCTAGCCCTTATTACTCACTGATGAACGTGTGCATCCCAGGAGGCAGGAAATAATTGTAACTCATGGGTCACTAGACTTTTCACTATAACTGCCTCAGACTAATGATTGATGACTGATTTGAAAGTGGGACATTTTACAACCCAGGGGGAAGGAAAGGGAGGTGGGCTCAAATGATTCAGATTGGATTTCCTGCCAGTCAGGAGGAACTAGGGCTCAGAGTCCAATTTAGTTTGACCTCAAGACAACAAAGAAATGTGGCCTTTCTTGCACAGTTATGTTTGTTAGCTGAGATGCACAACTGTCTCCTATTAAAAAATGTCCAATAAATTGTAGCTTTTAGTGTGGGGACTGTCCATAATGATCCAGCTCCCTGAATCTGGCATTGTATGCTGAGGGACTCAGCTGTTGAAGCAGAAATGGTCGAATGCACAGGATTTCCAGGATGAATGTGACCACCACTAACTGTAGAGCAAGCAGAGAGAGAAAGATCCTGTGGCAAGAAGGCATGCTTGTAGGGTTATTTGACCTAAGAAGGGCATGGCGAGACTTGTGATTTTGCAATGGGCAGAGGCTAAGAAAGACAGACGTGAGTATTAGAAGCACTGAAGGAAATGTATTCTAAGCAACATTTCTGCCCGAATGCATTAATACATGCAAGGATAAAATTTGAAATTTCAGCTCATTATTGTTCTAGTTTTGGCTGCGTGGTTTTCCCTGAGGCTTAATTCTTTCCTTAGAGTCTTGTATGTAAACTTTGGATCTTTGATGTATTTTCAAATATTGGCTTATAGGTTATTATTTAAGTGGATAACTTGGCTATCTAGATGTATTCTATTTAATATACAAATGTGTAATTTCACTCAAGTAAAACAGACTTCTGTAGGAAGCTGTTCATGATATAAGGTGTCATAAGAAAGTCATGATATTTACTTTGTCTCTGAGTTCTGGCTTCCTGATTATGTTATTGTTAAATCATTTACTTATGCCACTACCTCATTAGCAGTGGGACAAAGTGTCCTGAAGCATTCCTTTTCTTATTCTCCTTATCTGCTTTCCAAATTCCCTTCCACTGGACCCCTTGAGCTTTTATTATATTGAACAGCCTTCCCTTATTTTCAGGCAATGGCAGGACTGGAAGCGTGGAAGTTGCCTTAAAACCTTGCTGCTCAAAGTATGGGTCCTTTTGCTCTATCTCTGTTAATAGCTTTGAATCTCCATTTCTAGTCTGAATCAGCTGTGCCCTCAATGTGCCAGGTCTGACTCTGCAATTGCTTTTGGATATCTCTGTGCAGATGTTAGCTAGTATATCAGAGCCAGTGAGCTGCAAACCAGAGCGCACAGAGACATGGCAACACAGAGCCAGCTCACCATCGCCCCCTTTACGTGCTTCCCTCTTCTGAAGACCATTTTTTATGAACAACATTGCTGTCTTCTTGGTCCCCTCAAGTGGACATGGAAAGCACATTTTAATATCTTTCTCTCTGAGTAGTACTTCCTCCATCCCTCATCCCAATCTGATCAGCCCATAAATCCTGTCAGTTAAATTTCTCTCAGGCCCTGGGCATAGATCCCTTCTTCTCTACTGATCATTACTGTTTGTGATTCACATTTTTATCATCTCTGGCCTTGCCTAATGCCATCTCTCCTAACGTAGCTCTTTGCCTTTCCCACTCTCTCTTCTCTCTAGGCCATTTGTAATTATCTATTGCTGCAGAGCAACATCCCCCCCCCCCGCCCCCCGCCCAAAACTTGGCTTCAAACTCCCACTTGCTATATAGGTCAGAAGCCCAGAAGCAGCTTTGTTGGGTGGTTCTGGATCAGGAGAACTCTTGAGAGGCTGTGATCAAGGTGTTATCCAGGGTCACAGTATCTGAGGTTTGGCTGGGGAAAGATCTGCTTCCAAGTTGACTCATAGGGTGTTTAGCAGGCCTCAGTTTCTCACTACATGGACCTCTCCCCCAGGCTGCTTAGCACATAGCACATGGAATCTGGCTTCTCCCAGACAGCCATTGGAAAGAGTGAGAGTTCTCCTTAGATGGCAGTTGCAGTCTTTTTGTAACCTAACATTGAAAGTGATGTTCATCACTGCTTCCATATTGGTTAGAAGAGAGTCACTAAGTACAGCCCACAGTCCAGGGGGAAGGGAATTAAGTTTTATCTCTTGGGAAGAGGAGTATTGAAGAATCTGTAGATGTATCTTTAAAGCCATCACAAATTGTCCTCTGGCCACTAATTATTTATCTTCCTCCCACATGCAAAATTCATATCAAAGAATTTATGGACATGTACATATCTTTAAAACTACCATACCACCTTCATGTCACAGAAACTGGTATCTTAAGATATGTATGTTCTGAATATTTTCACTGACTCCACTTTATATTTGCAGAAGAGATCAAACTCCTCAGGAGAATAGATGCATATATATGTATGACTGAGTCCCTTTGCTGTCCACTTGAAACTTCAACATTGTTAATCAGCGATACTCCAATACAAAATAAAAAGTAAAAAAACAAAAACAAAAACAAAAAAACTCCAGATGCTCCATCATCTGACCCTAATGAATACTTTCATCATTTGCTTATGAATCTCACATGCAATCAAACCAAATGTTATTCACCATTTCCTAATCATACCCTAAATCTGTCATTTTCTGCATCTTCATGAATGCTGTTTCCCAGGTTGGAAGGTCCTCCCTCAGCTCTTTCTTTTCAAATTCTATTCAAAATTCCAGCCTTGCCTTCTTTATAATGTGTGGCAGCTCCTCTAAAATTGGATGTATCTACTTTCTTTGATAGTAAATTCCTAGCGGACAAGAACTTGTTCCTTCTTCATCTTTGCATCCCTCAAAATAAAAAACAGATGTCCTTGTATCCAACAGATGTTCAAGAAACACAGAGTTAAATTGTATGAAGATAGCACTTAACCATTTAGGTGGGAAAAAAAAACCACTTTGAGTTGTTTGTATCCATGTGGTATACACCAGCACCATGGGAGCATTTTGTTTGTTGTGTACACTTTATCTTTCAAAGACATAAAGCCAGAATTGCTATACATGGGATAACCTGAAAGAATTGGTGGTAGAATGTCCAGATTATATTGACATCGTCAAGGTACCAGTCTTCTGCTGCTGTGCTGGAGGGCCAAGAAAAGTTCATTTACCAATACACTGATGTTCCACCTATATCCCACACAGTCGGAGTGATGGAGATGTACAGCTAGGCTTTCTTTAGCTATGGTATAGGACTCTCCCATTTAATTTCTGAGCAATTTTCTTCCTCCCACCTGCTTTCTCTTCCTCCTTTCTCTCTCTTTCTCCCTTCCTTTCTTTGTATTCACTTTCTCATCTGACCTTTCCTTATTATTGTCTCCCACCTCTCTGTGAGGTTGTTACCTGGGCATTTTGATGGAATTACTGCTTCTTAAATTTAGCCAAATGGAAATTATTTCTTTGTTAATAGTTTTATTGAGGTATAACTTACATACCATAAACTCCATTCATTTTAAGCGTATAATCCAATGATTTTTAGTAAATTTATAGTGTTGTAGAACCATTACCACAATGTAATTTTAGAGGATTTCCATGACCCCAAAAGATCTCTTGGCTAACTGAATTACTCAAAAAATTTCATACTTTGTATTTTTTTTGCATGTGTGTGTCTGAAAAGAAAAGTATTTTTTCAGATAATTTAGAAAATATAGAAAAGCAGAAGAAAATAAAAATTCTCTTCATTCCACAACCTACAGAAATTCATTGCTATTTTGGTGTATAGTTAGTCCTTCTGTCTACTGTTTATCCATATCTTAGAAGGGAGGTTACAAGTAAAGGATGCTGAGAAGTTGATTAGGTCTAGGGACAGAGCAGCTACATATTAATAATTTAAAAATAGTAAAAATCTCTCTTTATTTTATTGACTTTTAAAGAACTTGACTGAATTTTTGACTTTTGAACTACCACATTAGATACCTGTTTATGTGTAAAGGTAGGAAGCCAAGTAAAGCAATAAATAGGCCTTTACATAGTTTACATACTGGGATTGCAGTGTGGGTTTTACTTTCCCTGTGTGTGCGTGTGTGGGGAGGTGAGGGTGATTGCTGCCTGAAGGTTTCGTGCTGCTGCTGCTGCTACCACTGCTGCTAAGTCGCTTCATTTGTGTCCAACTCTGTGTGACCCCATAGATGGCAGCCCACCAGGCCCTGTCCCTGGGATTCTCCAGGAAAGAACAATGGAGTGGGTTGCCATTTCCTTCTCCAATGTGTGAAAGTGAAGTCGCTCAGTTGTGCCCGACTCATAGTGACCCCAAGGACTGCTGCCTACCAGCCTCCTCTGTCCATGGGATTTTCTAGGCAAGAGTACTGGAGTGGGGTGCCACTGCGTGGAAGACCTTAAATAAGTGGTCTCCAATCTTTTTGGCCCCAGGGATCAGTTTCATGGAAGACAGTTTTTCCACAGACTGGATCAAGTTGGGGTGGGGGCCAGGGAATGGATGGTTACAGGATGATTCAAGCACATTACATTAATTGTGTACTTTATTTCTATTATTATTACATCAGCTCCAGGTCAGATCATCAAGCATTAGATCCAGAGCTTGGGGACCTCTGCCCTAAATGCAGACCTGTGATGGAGTGGTGGGAGGGATGTGAACATGGGAAAATCAGAAAGAATCTTGCCAAGAAAAAGTAAGTTGGGCTGAAAGAGCCTGTTCCCAAATTGAGGGCAGTTGGGGCTCCCCCAAATTTCTTTGAAATGGGAAAATGGGAATGTTGAATTGAAACAGGAACTATTTGTGGTAAATTAGCATGTCAAGTGGTTTCTACTTAGCCCTATTGAGTACCTTAACCAGAGTAAGAGTCCACACACACACCATTAAATGGGGACCATGAGTGACAGAGTCTCCAAGTGGAATTGGATGATGAAAAAGAATGTGAGCTGCGGAGAGTCTCTACCCCTGGCTAGGAAGTTGGCAGTTTCAGTGTTGCGTTAGCAAAGCAGTTGGTTAAATTGTTGCCCATGGCATCTTGGGACTCAGCTCTTCTATGTGCAGAAGCTGAAGATTAGGGGAAATTGGTAGGGAAACAAGTCAGGGGGCTGGAATATGCAGGTGCTTTTGTGTGGTCTCTGATGGTTCTTACAAGAAAGAGAAAAGCATCTCAACTTGGGACTGTTTTCAGAACTTTACTATTAGAAGTCTTTCTGCCTGCAGCCAGCAATCGCAGTTGTCTGAGAGACAGTGTATCATGACCCATGCAAGATTGGAAAAGGTAAATTTTCTGGTTGAAGCTAAAATGGAAATAGAGGCAGGAAACAGTAGGTAATGAATTGGGGCCTGGGAAACACACCACATTCTTGCCCCTCCTGGGCATCTTCTGCAATGTGTTTCCCCCCTGACAAAGGTTTAGAACAGGCAACCTGAGGATCCAGAGGACCTGTGCCTTCCAAATCCTGCTACTGTTTTATGTTTTTCTGAATCAGATATCAAGATGGAGGTCATTAAGCTGGAGGCTAGGCAGGGCACTGAGATTTATTACTGAAAGATAGTCATTCTTTGGTTAGGGTCTAAATTCATGGGCTCTGACATCAAGTTCTCTCACTTATGTTCTTAGTAAGTGAATCACTCAGAGAATTGAGTGAATGAGTAGAAGTAAAAATCTAGTTGAGCTTTTAAGAAGGTTGTATTGCAGGTGAAATCCTAATTCTGTGAGCAAAAATCTGTGATCTCCTGTTTGGCCTGAAACATCATGTTCAGTCTCCCAAACATGCAACAATGGGGATCAAACTGCTGAAGGTGCAGCCCCTTAAAAGAAGACTTTACCACCAAAGCCCCCATCTCAGATGCATATATGGAGGACAGTGAATAAGGGGGGTTTTCCCAGAGAGCAAAACCCTCTACAGAAGGAAGTTGTTAAGATCCCTCTCAAGTAGAATATATTACTCATAATCATTGTGGTTTTTCCCTCCTTTCCTTTTTTTTCCAAATGAGAGTTATTTTTCTAACAGTGGTCCTGTTTTCTACTCTGGTCTCCCCCCATCCTTTGTATATTGGGTCTATTGGGGTGGTGAAATATTCTCTACATAGACTTACAGATGACAAGGTGCTATGTGTGGACTTGTCCAGGAGATATCACCCAGGCATCTTGAGTGTAATAATGTAATGAGACTTAACAGTGGGCTATATTCTTTTAGGAAGGGAGTGACTACATTTTTGGTGGGTCATCAAATAGTTGCATAATGTTGGAAGGATACATTTTTAAAATTAGATGTGTAAAGAAAGGTGATCAGTCCTGGATGTTCTTTAGAAGGAATGATGCTAAAGCTGAAACTCCAGTACTTTGGCCACCTCATGCGAAGAGTTGACTCATTGGAAAAGACCCTGATGCTGGGAGGGACTGGGGGCAGGAGGAGAAGGGGACGACAGAGGATGAGATGGCTGGATGGCATCATTGACTCGATGGACATGAGTTTGAGTGAACTCTGGGAGCTGGTGATGGACAGGGAGGCCTGGCATGCTGCAATTCGTGTGGTCGCAAAGATTCAGACACGACTGAGCAACTGAACTGTATAGATGTTAGCAAGTCAAGGCATGGACTATAGTGAGTCCTGCTGTTATTTTTTTATACAACTGTGACTGAAACTAGAATTCCTTCCCTATACTTTTCAGTTAAGTCAATAATGTTCCTTTTCAATATAAATGAGTTTGAGTTGGCTTTGTTATCACTTGTGGTGAGAAATGTTCTTACTGAAACAGCATATATATATATTTAATAAATATTATTTTGTAGGGTAGGAAAAGTCATTTTCCTTCTACCTTTCCAGGTTCTTGGCTGAAAAGTGAAAGTGAAAGTTGCTCAGTCATGTCTGACTCTTTGTGACACCATGGACTGTACAGTCCATGGCATTCTCTAGGCCAGAATACTGGAGTGGGTAGCCTTTCCCTTCTCCAGTATCTTCCCAACCCAGGGATTGAACCCAGGTCTCCCGCATTTCAGGCAGATTCTTTACCAGCTAAGCCATAAGGGAAGAAATTTCTCTGTAATAAAAGAATAACAGGAGAAAAAGAAACAGAAGTTTGACATATATACCTGCTGGATAGACAGGAGAGACTCAGAGGAACTGAGTAACTCCCTGGCATGGCCCAAGGTATTATAAACACCATCTCCAACTAAAGACAAAAAGAGATGCTGGGAGAAGGGAGCCAGTTATGGGAGGATGTTCGGAAAAGTACAGCAAACACGAGTAAGGCTGTTAATACAGATTGACCTCCAAGCCTTCTCCATTAATAAGTTTCTAGAGTTTTAGTCATCCTCGTTTCCTGGTACAGAGAGGGAAATGCCCTTAACAAATGGAGATTTCCCTTATAAATGTAAATGTCTCTAACAAAACAGTAACTTCTGCTCTGTTTTCGGAGCTGCTTCTGTGTGTCTGCTGTTTCTTAAAAATAATCAGCCTCAAGATAATTTTTATACCAAAGAGGCATATTTTGAGCTGGCACATTCTGCTCCACTTCCATTTTGAAGTCTTATCTGTAGACTTACCCAGGACAATGGTGTTAGCTATTGAGAAAGTAGGCATATATTTATAAGTAGACCCAACTTATTTTCTAGACTATAAGCTACTTTTACAAATTTATTCGTGAAAGAAGGGAAAATTTCTTGCCATTGAAAAACCTGATTGTTAATTCATAGGTAATGTATTTCTCATATTTTAGTGGCCACTAGGGATTTTAAACATAAGGGGCTCAGATAATTCATTATGCTATTAAAAAAATCATCTTTCCAATGGATGGTCAATAAACTTACTGTGGTAATTACTTCATGATGTATGTAAGTCAGATCATTTTGCTAGTTACATTAAGCACCTTAAACTTATATGGTGTATATGTCAATTATATCTCAAAAGTGGAAAATAAAAAATTGTATTTCATTATTGGCAAATACATTTGGGGGCTGCAACCTAATCTTTCTGATATTTAAAGTTGCTGAAATAGTAGCTTTTATCTTTGGCTACTCTGATGGCTAAGCGGGTAAAGAATCTGCCAGCAGTGTAGGAGACACAGGAGATGCAGGTTTGATCCCTGGATCAGGAAGATACCTTGGAGAACTAAATGGCAACCCACTCCACTATTCTTGCCTGGGACATCTCATGGACAGAGGAACCTTGGGGGCTGCAGTCCATGGGGTCACAAGGAGTTGGACATGACTGAACAACTCAGCAAGCAAGCAAAGGACATTTTAAATAGTTCCCTAAGTTGGAAAAGACTCTTGATGCTGGGAGAGATTGTGGGCAGGAGGAGAAGGGGACTACAGAGGGTGAGATGGCTGGATGGCATCACAGACTCAATGGACGTGAGTCTGAGTGAACTCTGGGAGATGGTGATGGACAGGGAGGCCTGGCACGCTATGATTCACGGGGTCGCAGAGTCGGACATGACCGAGTGACTGAATGGAACTGAAGCTGTGAACTTTGCTTATGCAATCACAGACATCTAAAGATATTTAAATGATGTATTGATGCTGACAAAAAGATAATTACTTTTACTCATTATTAAATTAACATTTTCTGATAAGGCATTAAATATTACTTTTCCATTGAGGCATCAAAAATTTTGCTTCACACCATAGACCATATCACTGCGAATGAAATCAGAAATGAAAAAATTTAGTTACTTAGCCTATCCACTCAAATTCACTCTGAAGAGTAGTATTTTTAAAGAGGTCCTCCAGTACCTTGCTTGGCCAACTTTCAAAAATTTATTTTCTCTTCTCCTTTCCCTGTACTTATCAAAAAGGGATTTTTTTTTTTAAAGTTTAGTGTAACTTGGTGGAAGGAACAAAATTAGATATGTATTTAATCTGTCACTTGGAAGGTACCAATATATATATTTCAATAGCTTGGCCCAGAATAAGTATGAAGTAAATGGTCCCTGTTATTGCACGTGGTGGAGCAGTAGGAATTCATGTATTTCATTCCTTCCAATGAAGGACCTTTGGTAAATCTGGATGAGCCTATTCTCTTTGGTGGCTTCCCTGGTAGCTCAGTCAGTAAAGAATCTGCCTGCAGTTCAGGAGACCTGGGTTCAATCCCTGTATTGGGAAGATTCCATTGGGGAAGAAATGGCAAACCACTCCAGTATCCTTGCCTGGAAAATCCTATGGATAAAGGAGTCTGGTGGGCTGCAGTCTATGGGGTCGTGAAGAGTTGGGCACGACTGAACAACTTTCACTTCATTCTCTTTGGTACATGCAAAATACACACATTTCTTATGCTTTAATGAATTTTTAGATTTTTTCCTCTTAGTTTTGTAATGAGTATCCAGTGTGAAGATTCTGGCTTGTGAGAAATACAAGGAAACAGGATCCCCTCAAGCATTGCTGGTATTGTTAGAGGGATCTTGGTGGCATCAGTTGGTCTTTTCTGTTACTTGGATTTAGTGTTAGTAAATCCTTCATCCTAGTCCTATATTTGCATATTATTTCAAACTTCATTCCTATCTACTTCTGTTAACTGAATTAGTTTCATCATTGTAGCATCATGCTGTGATAAAAATATTCCCTATGGACCTGGAGGAGGCCTCAGTTTTGGTGGACACTAAATCATCAAATTCTGTTGACATTTATTATCAGTTCAGTTCAGTCACTCAGTCGTGTCTGACTCTCTGCAACCCCATGAACTGCAGCATGCCAGGCCTCCCCGTCCATCACCATCTCCCAGAGTTCACTCAGACTCATGTTCGTCGAGTCGGCGATGCCATCCAGCCATCTCATCCTCTGTTGTCCCCTTCTCCTCCTGCCCCCAATCCCTCCCAGCGTCAGGGTCTTTTCCAATGAGTCAACTCTGCATGAGGTAGCCAAAGTATTGGAGTTTCAGCATCAGTCCTTCCAATGAACACCCAGGACTGATCTCCTTTAGGATGGACTGATTGGATCTCCTTGCAGTCCAAAGGATTCTCAAGAGTCTCTCCAACACCACAGTTCAAAAGCATCAATTCTTCGGTGCTCAGCTTTCTTCGCAGTCCATCTCTCACATCCATACATGACCACTGGAAAAACTGTAGCCTTGACTAGACGGACCTTTGTTGGCAATGTAATGTCTCTGCTTTTGAATATGCTGTCTGGGTTGGTCATAACTTTCCTTCCAAGGAGTAAGTGTCTTTTAATTTCATGGCTGCAGTCACCATCTGCAGTGATTTATTGTCAAGCATCTTGCAAATACAAGAGAAATATTAATATGAAGATGTTATTTCTGTCCTCTGACATCTAAAATCTAGTAGAAAGATTAAGACAAATGTTCAGTAATGAAAAATAAAACAGAAGATAGCAAAGTAAATACCGTATATATAGTGCTTACTCTGCAAGCTACTCTTTTAAGCACTTTAAAAATAATTAATTCATTAGGACTATATCTTCATTTTCATATGAGGAAATTGAAGCACATAGAGGTCAAGTAATTCATCCAAGTCATAGATTTGATCCCAGAGAGTCTGATTTCAGAATCAGATGCTACCCTGTCCACGTTGAGCCAAGCGCTACGCGCCTATACAAGGGAGTGAGTGGTCTCTTGTGCACATGCATGACTACGGGTGCGTGTGTATGAAGGGAACAGGATGGGATTTAAAGAGGATGTGGCATTTGAGCATCTTTCAGATTTCATGTGTTTCTATGTTCAGTTTGTTACCTCTTGATCTTTTCTTAACATTCCAATTATACTCTGCTTGAAATACTTTAGAACTCCTGGACCTCTGTTTTTTCCCATCAGCTACTCAAATCTAATCAGGTCAGAACTTTATGACTTTGGACCAATAGTCTTTGCAAAATTTCCAGTACAAAGTAAAGGTACATTATGTTGTTTAGAAAAGGTTATAGAATTTCAGAGAAAAGAATGAAAAGTGACTGAGTCTGTGACCACACATTATAGAGTTGGTTTTATGATGGGAATTATCAGACCAATTCATCACTGTATCCAATTGATTCCAGGCCCAAAGTCATTTTAGCTCTGATTTTTGAGGTGGACTGAGTGAAGACAGAGAGTGTGGATGATATGTATATGTCTGTGTAAGACAATGAATGAAGCGTGAATCCCCGCTGAGGCCCAAGCTGTGGGCAGACCTGCAATTCATATATTTCTGGGAAGAGATGACTAATGAGGCACCAAAGACTGTAGGCAGAGGAGTTTGCGGAGGAATAAGATCAAGGGAGCTGAGGGATGATAGTGGGAAAAGACTTCAGAGAGGACAGCATGATCCAGTGTTGGAGATGCTCTCTGTAATGTCCCCAAGGGATCATGATTGAGGTCACTGCTTGAAGGGGCTGCAGGCAGCAGATGCCAGAGGGGCATTTTCACAAAGAGCTTACATGACTCAGGGACACAATACCATGTAGGTGCCCAAGTGACAAAAGCGTGACTTGGCACAGGGGGCATTCTTCTCCCTTCCTATGGAGCTCAGTGTGATAACTCCAGGGATGGGATAGTGATCCTTTCTTTTTAATTAGTTTTATTTTTTTAAAAAAATTTTATTGAAGTACATTTGATTTACAGTCCATTAATTTAAGCTGTGCTAATTTGAGCAAAGTGATTCACTTATACATATATATTCTTTTTCATATTTTTTCCCAGTATGGCTTATCAAAGGATATTGAATATAGTTCCCTGTGCTATACAGTTGGACCTACCTTGTTGTTTATCTACCCTACATATAATAGTTTGAATCTACTAATCCCACACTCCAGTCCTTCCCTCTCCCCTCCCACTTCGTACCTACAAGTCTGTTCTCTCTGAGTCTTTCTGTTCCGTAGCTATGTTCATTTGTGTTACTTTTTCAGATTCCACATGTAAGTGATAGCGTTTGTATTTGTCTTTCTCTTTTTGACTTATTTCACCTAGTATAATAATCTCTAGTTGCATCCATGTTCTGAAAATGGCATTATTTCATTCTTTCTCCTGGCTGAGTCATACTGCATTGTATATGTATGGCATCTTTATCCAGTCATCTGTCAATGGACATTTAGATTGTTTCCATGTCTTGGCTATTGTAAATAGTGCTGCTATGAGCATAGGGGTGCACGTATTTTTTCAAATTATAGTTTTGTCTAGATAGATGTCCAGGAGTAGAATTCCTGGATCATAAGGCAACTCTATTTTTAGTCTTTTAGAGGAAACTCCACACCGTTTTCCACAGGGCTGTACTGATTTACATTTCCACCAACAGTGTAAGAGGGTTCCCTTTGCTCCATACCCTCTCCAGCATTTATTTTTTGCAAACTTTTTTATGATGGCCATTCTGACTGGTAAGAGGTGGTACCTCATTGTAGATTTGATTTCAGTTCAGTTCAGTCGCTCAGTTGTGTCCGACTCTTTGCAACCACATGGCCTACAGCATGCCAGGCCTCCCCCTGTCCACCACCAACTCCCAGAGTTTACTCAAACTCAAGGCAATGGCACCCCACTCCAGTACTCTTGCCTGGAAAGTCCCATGGACAGAGGAGCCTGGTGGGCTGCAGTCCATGGAGTCGCTAAGAGTCAGACACAACTGAGCGACTTCACTTTCACTTCTCACTTTCATGCATTGGAGAAGGACATGGCAACCCACTCTACTGTTCTTGCCTGGAGAATCCCAGGGACAGGGGAGCCTGGTGGGCTGCCGTCTATGGGGTCACACAGAGTCAGACACGACTGAAGCAACTTAGCAGCAGCAGCAGCATGTCCATTGAGTCGGTGATGCCATCCAACCATCTCATCCTCTGTCATTCCCTTCTCCTGCCCTCAATCTTGCCCAGCATCAGGGTCTTTTCAAACGAGTCAGCTCTTCATTCAGATGGCCAAAGTATTGGAGTTTCAGCTTCAGCATCAGTCTTCCAGTGCATATTCAGGACTGATTTCTTTTAGGATGGACTGGTTGGATCTCCTTGCAGTCCAAGGGACTCTCAAGAGTCTTCTCCAACACCACAGTTCAAAACCATCAATTCTTCAGAGCTCAGCCTTCTTCACAGTCCAACTCTCACATCCATACATGACTACTGGAAAAACCATAGCTTTGACTAGACGGACCTTAGTCAGCAAAGTAATGTCTCTGCTTTTGAATATGCTATCTAGGTCGGTCCTAACTTTCCTTCCAAGGAGTAAGCGTCTTTTAATTTCATGGCTGCAATCACCATCTGCAGATTTTGGAGCCCCCCCAGAAATAAAGTCTGACACTGTTTCCACTGTTTCCCCATCTATTTCCCATAAAGTGATGGGACCAGTTGCCATGATCTTTGTTTTTTTAATGTTGAGCTTTAAGCCAACTTTTTCACTCTCCTCTTTCACTTTCATCAAGAGGCTTTTTAGTTCCTCTTCACTTTCTGCCATGAGGGTGGTGTCATCTGCATATCTGAGGTTATTGATATTTCTCCCAGCAATCTTGATTCCAGCTTGTGCTTCTTCCAGCCCAGTGTTTCTCATGATGTACTCTGCATATAAGTTAAATAAGCAGGGTGGCAATATACAGCCTTGATGTACTCCTTTTCCTATTTGGAACCAGTCTGTTGTTCCATGTCCAGTTCTAACTGTTGCTTCCTGACCTGCATATAGCTTTCTCAAGGGGCAGGTCAAGTGGTCTGGTATGCCCATCTCTTTCAGAATTGTCTACAGTTTATTGTGGTCCACACAGTCAAAGGCTTTGGCATAGTCAATAAAGCAGGAATAGATGTTTTTCTGGAACTCTCTTGCTTTTTCCATGATCCAGTGGATGTTTGCAATTTGATCTCTGGTTCCTCTACCTTTTCTAAAACCAGTTTGAACATCTGGAAGTTCATAATTCACATATTGCTTAAGCCTGGCTTGGAGAATTTTGAGTATTAGTTTACTAGCATGTGAGATGAGTGCAATTTGTGTGGTAGTTTGAGCATTCTTTGGCATTGCCTTTCTTTGGGATTGGAATGAAAACTGACCTTTCCCAGTCCTGTGGCCACTGCTGAGTTTTCCAAATTTGCTGGCATAATGAATGCAGCACTTTCACAGCATCATCTTTCAGGATTTGAAAGAGCTCAACTAGAATTCCATCACCTCCACTAGCTTTGTTCATAGTGATG
The DNA here is from genome assembly GCA_006408675.1 of Madoqua kirkii. Classification (NCBI taxonomy): domain Eukaryota; kingdom Metazoa; phylum Chordata; class Mammalia; order Artiodactyla; family Bovidae; genus Madoqua; species Madoqua kirkii. The sequence continues at coordinate 33,110 of SJYC01110266.1, forward strand.
CTTCCTAAGGCCCACTAGACTTCACCTTCCAGGATGTCTGGCTCTAGGTGAATGATCACAGCATGGTGATTATCTGGGTCATGAAGATCTTTTTTGTACAGTTCTGTGTGTTCTGCATTAACAGTAAGTAAAACACATGGTGTCTCTCCCTTCTCACTTACTACTAATCCTCCACCTCTTCCTCAAAATTTTTCATTTTTAACTCAGATCTATTGGTCTTAGGACTCCTGTGCTAGGCATAATTCAAAGAGAACTGGGCTATAAGAATTGGGACTCCAACCATATGGAAGCCCCAAATCAGACTATATAGATGTCAGTGATCTTCACTTCGGTGTGGGCAAACCCCCTTTTTCCTTCCCTACCCACTGTGCCCCTAGTGCCCCCAGTTGCCAGTGCACCAGCCTGCCCCCTCTTGCATTATTTCAGATGCACTAATCCAAACATGACCCGTTGAGCCTCACATGTTTTCCCATGATTTTTGAAATGATTGAGAGCTCAAATCCCAGCTGAGCTGCTCCCTTTGGGAGAGCAAGTAGCATCACACTAGGATTATAAATTAGTCAAGGTCCTAGGGGCTGGTCCCCGAGATTCTGAATGAGCTACAAGCACCTTCCACATGTGGAAAGGGAACCTGCCCCGGAAGGATCAGATGCAGCTTATGAAGAGCCTGGGGGATTTTTTTTTTTTTGCTGTCTTTACCCACTCCCAGCCTCAGCTTCCTATCAGTGGACAGTCCTGTCATCAAGACAACATAGTCTATCCTGGGCATAGTCTGAAAGATCGCAACATGAGTCCTGACCCTGGTGCGCCTAAGGGCTTGCCACTTTCCCATTTTAGGGATCCTGCCAGCCCCCACAAGGGCCTCCCAGCAAAGGGGCTCCCCACTATATTCTCCCACAGAGGCACTTCTTCCTTTTGAACTTCCCATTCTCCTTCTCCCTTCCTCTGTGTATATGTCCATCTCCCATCCTCATTTTCCCCTGGCCCTGCCATGCCTCCCACCTACCTCTGGGTGAAGGAATAACTGAAGCAGAAGCCTCCCATCTCTGGGGTCTCTATATTCACTGGCCATGGCATTAGAAAACAGAAAGGAGAGGAGATGGGTGAGGGGAGCACTGGATAAGAGAGCATTCTCCAGGATAATTCTCAACCTGCTCCACATCTGACGCTTTAATTTTCCTGCCAGGACAAAGATCTTCCAGTTGGAGTTACTCACTCTGATTCTTCCTTCAGTGATTCAGAACTTGACCGAAGGTAATAGCCATGAGACAGACTCTTTCGGTGTTTGATGAGAGAATAAGCAATGGCTTGAACGACTATGATTTCTCAAGCCAGTGTCTCAGTAAAAGGCCTTTGCTGCTCCACCACAGGACACAAAGGCACAGACCTGATGAAGTTTCAAATAACAAATCTGTCCTCTTACTGACATACTATGATGGCAGCACACAAGGGTATTCAAGTTTGATAAAGGAAATTATTACAAAATAATAAGTAGAATAAAAATTGAAAGTAAATATTGAAAAAAAGACAATAGAAACTAGACATGACTAAAGTATATATTATTGAAAGCCAGGATAAATGAACTTTAAGGATCAAAACGCCAAGCACGTTAATACTCTGTGGAATAAAATAACAGCATGGTTAATTAGCAATGGTGAGAAAAGGTATCAGGGAAAACTAAATATCAATGATCAAATGGAGATAAAAATAGTCAAGAAAGAAGTCAAGGCCCAGCAACTCCCATGCCAACAATGTGATTCCTTGCTGTTTTTAATGAGAAGCCACCCTCAAAACAGGTGGGACTACTTGATGACTGAAAACAAGGAAAAGGATCAAAAATGGAAAAGAGGAATTCAGGGTCAATGGAGTCTGCCCCAGTCATCACTATGGAAGATGGTGAAGGCAGTTGTACTCCTAGTTTACCCTTAACTGGACTGGAGTCACTGTGCTAGATCCAATGGGACAAGCATGGGCTGTCCTAAGACTAGAGGCAGCTGACTCCAGATATAGTGGCACCCACCCAGAAGACTGTAAGACACATGTACCAGAGAGTGTAGATCACCCAAGGGATCTTCTGAGTTATAAGTCAAAGCTGTTATCACACTGCCTGGATGAGATTTATCACCAGTACAAGCATTAGGCCCAAGGCTACTATAGCCGAGGAGTGTCAAATCCAGATGACATATCTGCCTACCATCTCATTCCACTTCCCAAGCCAGGGCTCCTGTGCCCCTCATGCCACTGATCTTTATAAATAAATAAATGTGTTAGGATAAAAGCACTCTATCTTGATTTATTTTCATTTTAAAGTAGCCTATACAAAATTGAATCTCCAATTGCTCCAATTTCAGTTAATGGAGAGAGAATTTGGATCAGGATAGAATATCTCCAAAATCCTGTTAAAGGACACAAAGCATAGCACAAGGTCAAAAATACAGAATATTTTATAAACGGTAATGGTACCTCAACTACACTGGTATTTTACTGAATCTATGAAAGTAGATGGAAGCAAAGATGACTAAACAGCAGGATTGCATTTCAGTGAAGAAAAGAAACTCAGCAACATGATCTAGTTTAGCAAATTAGCATCCATGATCTACCAGGCATGGTGCTTAATCCCTGGGTCTAGAGAAAGACAGACATATGAACAAAGATATACACCACCCTGTGCCACGAACAATGGAGCACACCCAAGAGAAAAGACAGGAATCTAAGGGAGGGCTCAGCCTTACCCAGAGAATCTGGGAACAATAAGTAGGAGTCTACCAGGTGTGCACAGAAAAGGAAAAAGAGAGAAAAGGCCCTGCAGGTCCCGGAGAAGAGGCCTGAAATACTACAGAGACACAGGGCAAGGAACAGGGCAAACTGCACGCAGGAGTTCCAGCAGAGAAGGTTCTTGTCTCGCCAGGCTAAGGAGCATGAATTCTCTCCTTTGAACAATGGGGGACCAGCCAGGTTCATGATCCAGAAGTTCACTCTGGCAGCCATGTTGCAAATAGGTTGAAGGAGGGCAAGAGCAGTAACTGTGACCATGAAGGCCAAGCAGATAGGATACTGCTAGTTCCTATGATGTGTTAAGAGATCAACAGCAAAGCCAGAACTGTTTGCCCTAGAACCCTGTTCTGGGAGATAGCATTTAAAAACCCCATACCCTAGAGAAATCATTCTTCCCTCCTCTCTTTCTCATTCAGCATCACCCTGCACTTCAAGATCTCCTGTCCAGCCTCACCTGCCTTCAGCTACTCACAGAGCCCCGTCTTCATGGTGCCACAGGTGAAAATAGAGATGGAGCCAGAGTGTGACTTCACAGACATGGACAGATATGGGAGAGAAGCTGACGGCGAGACCACCCTCTAGAGGAGGCGCGTCCCCTGGACACGGCACCGGGAGGGCCTGCGTTAGTCTTCACCGTGAGGGTCTGGGCCAAAACCCTTCACTTCTCAAAGCCTGCTCCTGTATTTACCAAGCAGAGAGAGTCATCCTGCCTGATTAGTGAAAACTGGAGATCTGTCGTGCAAAGCCCTTTCCTTCCCTTTGTAGTTATGAAAATAACTAAAGCTTACTGGTACACCTTATTTTAAAATGCAATCCAGCATAGAAATGATAACATTTCTTTTGAGATGAAAAAAAATGCTTGCCTCTCAAAACTGTAGATAAGATAAAGGGGCACTAGTCAGTTTTTATTTAAAACAAATATCAGTTAAGATTTTTTTTAATGCTTAGATTTTAAATTATCTAGATGGTCTTAAAAGAACTATTAAAATACTTGTACTTCAATAGACCAAGGTTGGAAATTTTGTTTTGCATATTAAGAAATGCTAAAAAGGTCCTCTTATCTCTCCATCCCATTCAGTTTTCTGTAAAGAGTTTGAACCATCTGCATTCTGGGCCTTGTTCCAGCACACAAGTGTGGCTGGGGCTTTCCCAGTTTGACAGCTAGTTCTCAAAGTCTGGCTGTGAAAGAACCAACACATTTGAGTGGATGTTTTAAAAACAAGTGAAATCTCAAATCACATGGCAAATCAGCCAAATGATCCTTTAAATTAGTATCACTGTTTTTCAAGCACAGAATCACATTTCTTGATGCATTTGGGTAGCTCTTTCCTGCAAGTTTTCAATGGCCTGATTCCCAAAGTCCAACTAGCACCCACATGAACACTGCATGTTAGGCAAGGCTAATGTGAAATTTTGGAAGATTATAACTCTGTAATACTAGTCAGACTAGTACTTTAAGGAATAACTGGAAACAAACTGGGTAGATTAAAACCCATTAATCACAGACCTTGCTTAAGATCAGCCTTTTTATCTTCAATTCACATTTAACAAACACCAACCATGTTTATTTACCACCTCTGTGTGCCTGATAGCCACAGTGCATCTGACATTTACCTTCTCCAAAACAACTATGGATTTGAATCTTGGGTAAATTACTTTAGTTACAGTTACCAAAATTACTCAAGATGACAAATGCAGGTGCTTTTTCTTTATTCCTTTCTATTTTTTAAAGGTACAAATGACACTAGACTCATTAACCAACTTGAGTATGGGGATAGCTAATTGCCTCTGATCCCCAGAGCCAGTAGAGTGCCTAGTCCATAGAAAGCTCTGTGTTTATGAAATGAAACATCAGAAGTCCCTTCTAAGGATACTGCCATGAGGTAAAGCTCCAAACCTCCACCACTTTTACTGAGAGCAGCAGAATCACTTAGCTGCTCACTAATACAGAACCATCACCTGAGCTTAAGTATAAATTCTCTGTCTTCATCTACACCAATTCTCGGAGAGCTAACAATCTACTCTTAACACTGCAGTTTTAAAACCTGGCTGATTTTCAATAGCACTTTGTCCAAACTGTGTTGTAAAAATGGTATGGATTCAGGATTAATGTGCTTGATTAATCAAACAAGCTGGAAAGCTAAAATGTTGATTTTTTGTTGTTGTTGTAAATTGATCACTGTAAATTTTTACCTTGTATGTTATTTGCATTTTGTACACATACACAGGAACATTTTAATTTTAACAGCTTTTAACAGGTTGACATATTGTTACTTCTTCATACAGGTCATACTTTTTTCCCTTGTAACTACAATTCAATAAAACTTAATCCCATTTGCTCATCTTGCTCCACGTTTAATAATTTAGGTGAGTCAGTAGGTATGACGTACAGACAGGAACTATACCTCACTTACAAAAACATCTCTAGAACTATCACCTCTCTTCATCTCCAGAAAACTATCAGAAGCATAAAGGCAGCAAAGGAACAAGCAGGGGGAAGGGCAGCTCTGCACTGCTCTCCTTCCTCTCGCTGCCTCAAGCTGCCTGGAGCGGGAGCTGCTCCTGCCTTTATGAAAGCCAACTACTCAGCCCTGAGCAGAACACACAGGACCTATCCGAGCCGCAAATACGCCTGCCACAGCAAATACCTTCCGATCTGTGCAATCAAACTGATGTTTTAAACACACACACACAGGAAAAAAAATGTATATATATAATGTGGAGGAGGGGGGAGATTTGGCAAAACACATCAAGAAGTCCTGTGTAAATTGAATATATGGTTTAAAATACTCAGAACAATACTAACCACTGAAATGAATCTTACAGATGAAACTTCTGGATTGGGATGTACAATTAAAAGGACTAGGCTGGTTTCTCCACAGCTCTTTAAACCAACCTTTTAACCTTTGTTAAAAAGGCATAGGATTGGATGTTACCAAATATAAAAACATTTAAATTGATTACATCCAATGAGAAAAATTAGGTCACAAGAAGATAGTAAAGATGAAGTATTTCAGAAACTCATTCCATATCAGTCAGAAGTGTTTTATTTAAAAAACCAAAATGATGCAAAAAAAGTCCCTTAATAAAGTCTGATTAAATTCAGTATTAACTCTCATTATCAAAAATTGATCAAGGAAAGCCAACAGGTGCAGCAGAGAAAAGCTGGCAGCTGTTGACAGTTCTTTGGTGGAAAAGTAAGTTGCATACTTATACATAGCTGCCCTAATGATTATCAAGCCCAAGTTATGTTTTCCAAAAATAGGTTTCAAGATACACGAAAGAAACCATACAGACACCTCTAACAGTATAAAATTTGACAGGAAGTTTGAGGATATAGGAAAAGTCAAATATGACAACACATAAAATAAGCCTTTCAATCCTAGAAAAGTAAAATGGGGAGATCCCAAGCAGTAATGAACATAAAACAAGGGCTAATAGCAAATGGGAAAACCCCAACCATTTTCCCAATGACTGAGTCACAAAATGATAGCTTAGGAGACTATTAACATGCAGTTTTCCTTCCATTTATCATCAATACATATATAAATTAGGGTAAATTTCTTTCTACTCAATTACCATCATTTCTTTCTTTTTTAACTTCTCCCTAATTTTCTCTAGCAACATTTTTCCTTTGGTTTGACCAGTTGAACTCAAAAGGTTTGGAACCTAAAATGAGTATCAACTCATTACTGAAATAGCACTTGGGAAATGTAATCATAGAAAAGACAAGTCTGCGCAGCACTGGTGGTATAATGGTGAGCACAGCTGCCTTTCTAAAGAGGACAAACTTCAACTGAAGTGGCCTGACTTAAGCAGCCATTCTCAGTGCGACAGGGTCCTCCCTGTTAATCTCTAGGGTAGCGCTTCTCTTGGTTGGATCGCATGACCCAGCACGGTAGTGGCATGCTCCCTGGTAGGTTACTGCAGAGCTATGTGTGTGAACACATGCTCATTTAAGCTTACAATAAATACAAAGCATTGTTTAAAGCCATGTAAGTAAAGAAAAAAGATTGCATTTCTATTGACCTGGTTTTCCTCTTGAACTGGCTTGGAGTGCTGTTCATGACACAGAAGACACAATAGTTAATTACTTGCTACTCCAAGTTCCTTAGACTTCAGTACTTCCCGTTCTTCAAGCCTCAGCACTTTTTTTGCAGCAATAATGGTATTCTTCATCAGCATTGCCACAGTCATGGGACCAACACCCCCAGGGACTGGAGTGATGTAACCTGCTTTCTTCTTGACTCCTATACAGAGATAAGACAGGCAAACTCTTTAATAATGGCAAAGGAACTCTATGTACTTTAACATATCATGGAAGAAGCATTCAAAGAAAAAGCAAAATATACACAAGCATCTCAATAAACCTCAAACTCATTTAAAAAAATCACATCTACAACACCCAAGAACAAGGGCTTTTGAACATATTAACAAAGTAACACACATTTAGGGATTTCCCAGGCAATCCACTGGTTGGGACTCTTAGAGCTTCCACTGCAGGGGGTACAGATTTGATACCTGGTCAGGAAACTAAGGGCTTCCCTGGTGGCTCAGTGGTAAAGAATCTGCCTGCAATGCAGGCAACACAGAAGACTTGGGTTCAATCTCTGGATCAGAAGATCCTCTGGAGGATGAAGCAGCAACCCACTCTGGTGTTCCTGCCAGGAAAATCCCACGGAAAGAGGAGACTGGTGGACTATAGTTTATGGGGTTGCAAAGAGTCAGACACGACTCAGCAACTGAGTGTTCACAAGGAACGAAGATCTCACATGCTGGGCAGTGTGGCCAAAAAAAAAAAAAAAAAAACCAATAATAAAATAATATGCATATAATAAGCAGAGTTGTTCAGTGAATATACTTAAATAACCAGCTACACTTTTCCTCCATATTAAATCAATTTAAAAAGAAACATCTCAGTAGTTAACTGTATGGAAGTGTAACTATAATAATAATAAGGACTACTTCAATTAAAACCTGCTTACAATATTTTCTTAATTTTATTCTATTTATTTAACTATACTGTTTGCCCAAAGCACCAAGCAAAGTAATTTTCTGGAAAGTAAAAAGATTTTTTAAAATCCAATCTAAAGGGAAAAATTACTTAGATACCTATGCTTGGGTCTGACTGCTTGAGAAGAAATAGAAAGTTAGAAATAGAATTATCAGCATAAAATTCAGATAAATTCAGAACTGAAAGGAGAAATCTATCAGTGAATTCCAAAATTTTAGTAATATGGCTTTTTCCTGGACTTTTAATATTGCAAGTCTGGATCTCTCCTCTCAATATGAAAATGAGAAGTGTGTAGTACTTTTTAGGAGACTCAATGGTTTAGAAAAATCACTTCATTGAAAAATATAAGTTTAAAAGTTAAAGAAAAAGTAAATAGTCTGCCCTAATTGTCCAATAAAAGTAGTATTTATTGATTTTTATATTTTAAAAAGTTACCTTCAAAATCCACATCTCCAACCAACTTGGGTTTAGCAGTTATGGGATCTTGAATTCTATTTATTCCCACATCAATGACAGCTGCTCCTTCCTTGATCATATCTGCTGTGATCAGATTTGGAATACCTAAGAAAGGAAATAGGAATGATCAATTTAGTACTAAAAAGTATATTCCACCTATAAGATTCTTATCAATTTCAAGATACCTGCAAGAATGAATTAGCTTGTTTTATAAAAACTGATAAAAACTATTTACCAGGGAAACAATTAAACTTCATATAGTGAAGAGAAATATTTTGAGGCTGTAGAAACAACATTTATCTATCAAATATATAATGGAAATGCCAGAAATCGGTATTCCAACCACAACTCTCATCTTTGTAAGCAGCTTTGACATTATGGTCAAACCTACGGGAATATGGAATAAAACGCAGGGCAGCAGGCAGATTCGAAGATAAGAAGTCCATCTTCATCCTCTGAGTAAGGTACTCCCTCCCGGGTGCTCTTACCTGCAGCAGAGATCACAATATCTGCAAGAGCTGTATGTTTCTTTAGCTCCTCCTTAGGAGTGTATCGATGAGATATTGTGACAGTGGCATCGCCTATGAATTAAAAAACAGATGTCCTGATTTCTGAATCAAAGCTAGGAATGGATTAGATCTCAATTAGGCAAACCATGCCAGAAATTCAAGACCTCTGAAAAAATAATTGACAAATCTTACACCATATTTTCTGGGCAGCCAATTGTCATTAAAAAAACAACAACAACTAATACTCAATTTCTTTTAACTTTTACCTGTTGGTCCTAGCTCTACCCTTTGGAGTCATATATCATTAGATTTATTCCTTATCCTTTTTAACAGTCTTACAATTAGGCAAACCATGCCAGAAATTCAAGACCTCTGAAAAAATAATTGACAAATCTTACACCATATTTTCTGGGCAGCCAATTGTCATTAAAAAAACAACAACAACTAATACTCAATTTCTTTTAACTTTTACCTGTTGGTCCTAGCTCTACCCTTTGGAGTCATATATCATTAGATTTATTCCTTATCCTTTTTAACAGTCTTTCTAAACAAAATGTTACTAGAATTACTCAAGGATTCTTCTTAAAAGTGTGCTGAAAGATATATGGAAATATTTAGTTCTGATATATTTTATCTCTGATATAATCATGTATGGTCATATTATGATAATTATATAACTTTGATTTGAGAGTTTTTCTCAAATTAACAGAATTTGACAGAATGATGACACAGTATAGTCATATGAAGTCAATCCTTTGCAATGGTCTAAGATCTTTTTTTCCTATCAAATGGCACAGATCAGAATACTAATTTTGAGTAAGTTATACTTCTTAACTCCAACTATCAAAGCCATAACTGACAATTCTAATTGTCTATAACCATGCTTACACTCAAAACTCAAATTTCTGAGACATTTCTATTTCTGAACTAGTTCCATACTAGTGGATATAAATTAACTCTCGAGTAACACTGAGTACATCTTCTTCCACAAAGATTACTCCCAAAGTACCCATTAACAAAATTATAACAAAGACAAATAAAGCTTAACAAACACTTCCAAGCATCCACAGGGCAGTCTCTCTTACAAAGGAGAGGAGGACACCCTACTGAGAGCAATATTCTTACCTCCAGGCCGTTCATGTGCCCCATCTGTGTGCAGTAACATTGCAATGGGCATTCCAACATTTTTTGACCTTCCGGCCACAACCACATTCTTCCCTAGGGTTGGAATGCCTATGAAAAATAAATATATTTGCATTTCATATAGTGCCAGATTATCTTAGAGCACCTAAGAAAAAGGAAGACTGACACCTTAGGATGTGACTTCACCTGTGATAATGAAGGAAACCACCAGCTTACTGACTCTTCAGTCAACTGAACCATCACTTGCTACCCATAGTGAAAGCTGAAAGGAAACATAAGCTGCAAAATGTTATATGAATGTGCACTATCAACACTATCAAAGCTTAAGTCTCCTTCAGTTTTCTGGATCAAGCAGCAAAAACAGTTCTAGGCAATTGCTAAGGGAGTTAGGTTCTGGGGAGCTGGACTAGATGATCTGAGATGGAGGTTTCCACTGTTTATTCTGTGGGAATTTTTACCATTTAGTAAGTATGTTTTGATAATACTGAGATGGATATACCTACCAGTTCGCTTAATTATCTCCCACACACCCCATGGAGTAGCTGGTAACATGGAACACTGGTCCAAACACATTCGCCCTACGTTAATTACATGAAAGCCATCGACGTCTTGTCTGGAGAAACAGCATTGCAGACCTTTCTCTCATCGATGTGCTCTGAAAAAGAAATCAGCACAGTCAGCTCACTGTTACACTGTTAGCACTGCGTGACTCCAGCTTACCCGGTTTGCGGTAAAAACCCCCTCCCCGTCTATAACTCACCCCGCAACTTATTCATCTGTGCGCTGGGAACATACAGCAAGCAAAGCCAAATGCCAAGACCAAACCAGTGTCCTCTTGTCCTCCGCAAACTGCTTCCCTCCACTGTCCTTTGTATCAAGATCTCAATACCAAGTCAGGGAGTAACTGGTATTCTGAGTAGGTCAGTCCCATATCTAACAACATACTCACTCTCTTGAGTTTACTTCCCCTTTCTTTAAGACAAATACACATGAGGAGCCAGTTGTATAAACTAAACAAGCCTCTCCAGGCCTCAGAAATCATTTTGAATAGTGCTATATAAATCTCACCTGGAAGAGGCAGTTGAACAAGGAGGCCATCTACATTATTATCATTATTTAGTTGATTGATTAAATTCAACAGTTCTTCCTCTGAAATTGAAGCTGGTTTCACAATGGTCTCACTGTTGATTCCTATAAGAAATTTTCAAGGTGAAAAAAAAAAAAAGATTATGAAAGATGGCGGAGTAGGAGAACGCACAGTTCACGTCTCCTCGCGGTGTGTCACAAGTGCGGCGGCGAAGTTCTTATGGAGCGCATGCTGGGCACTGGTAGAGGGCCTTGGACACCTAGGGGGATGGGAGGAGTCCCAGCACAATCTTTTTTTCAGGAAGAAAAAATTTTCTTTTCTTTTCTGTTTAGCGCCCTTCCCAGGTAGGGTGTGGGAAGGAAGGGGGAGCAGTGGAGGCAGGACAGGACCAGCACCCCTGGGGGAAGCTGGGGGAGAGGAAACAACCCCACACTCAGGGAAGCATGCTCCCAGTGGGGAGTCAGCAGGGAAAGGCAAGGAGCTTAGGGGGCCCCAGGGTGGGAGGGGAACCGCAGCAGCCAGTGGGGGGTGGGGCAGGATGGAGTGGAGCCTGCGCACGCAGACCTGCAACCCTTTGCACCCCAGCCTGCGTGTCTCACGGTGGGGAGGAGGGCTGGGTGCTGCAGAGTGGGATTCGGGGAGTGGATCCAGGGAGGGCACAGCAGCTGGCAGTAAGGGGATGGCCTGGGGTGTTGGTGGGGCAGGGTCTTGGGCCACAATGGGAGCAAGGCACCACTGTTGAGTGGCACATGAAGGGTGGGGCCCGCCAACCCAGCTTCCCCGGGCTGTGATGGGAGCACACGCCTGCCCAGCAGCCTCGGCTGGGTGAGGGGTGGCAGGCTCGCTGACCCCTCAAGCCATGGTCTCCCCAGTCTGCATAGGCCCTGGCAAGCCTGCTGGGGTTCCAGCCTGAGCCCACCTCCACCAAGGCCTCCTCTGGCTGCTGGGGTCCCAGTGGACCCAAGCACCACCTCTGCTCAAAGCCTCCGTGAGTCATGGGTCCAGGCTGGCAGAGGGTCACCCCCTCCAAGGCTTCTTCCAGTTGCTCCAGCCCCTGTGGACATGTCCAGGATGCCTATGTTCCAGTCAGCCTGTGCTGACACGTGTGCTCTGGGCCAGCTTCAAGAGAAGACCCTGGTGGAAGGAGACACACAGAGCTTTTCTTTTAGTTTGTTTTTTTAATTTATGTTTTCTTTTCTGGTTAGCTTTCAGTTTCAGTTCAGTCACTCCCTACTGTCCGACACTTTGTGACCCCATGGACTTCAGCACATCAGGCTTCCCTGTCCATCACCAACTCCCGGAGCTTGCTCAAACTCATGCCCATCGAGTCAGTGATGCCACCCAACCATCTCATCCTCTGTCGTCTCCTCCCACCTTCAATCTTTCCCATCACCAGGGTCTTTTCCAGTGAGTCAGTTCTTTGCATCGGGTGGCCAAAGTATTGGAATTTCAGCTGCAACATCAGTCCTTCCAATGAATATTCAGGACTGATTTCCTTTAGGATGGACTGGTTGGATCTCCTTGCAGTCCAAGGGACTCTCAAGAGTCTGTTACAACACTACAGTTCAAAAGCATCAATTCTTCGGCATTCAGCTTTCTTTGCAGTCCAACTCTCACATCCATACATGACTACTGGAACAACCATAGCTTTGACTAGATGGACCTTTGTTGGCAAAGTAATGTCTCTGCTTTTTAATATGCCATCTAGGTTGATCTCTTTCAGTATCCTACCATTTTGCCTTTTCATACTGTTCATGGGGTTCTCAAGGCAAGAATACTGAAGTGGTTTGCCATTCCCTTCTCCAGTGGACCACATTCTGTCAGACCTCTCCACCATGACCCGCCTTTCTTGGGTTGCCCTGCAGGCATGGCTTAGTTTCATTGAGTTAGACAAGGCTGTGGTCCTAGTGTGATTAGACTGACTAGCTTTCTGTGAGTATGGTTTCAGTGTGTCTGCCCTCTGATGCCCTCTTGCAACACCTACCATCTTACTTGGGTTTCTCTTACCTTGGGCGTGGGGTATCTCTTCACAGCTACTCCAGCAAAGTACAGCTGCTGCTCCTTACCTTGGATGAGGGGTATCTCCCCCTGCCACCCTTCCTGACCTTCAATGTGGGGTGGCTCCTCTAGGCCCTCCTGCACCCACACAGACACCACTCCTTGGGCATGGGGTTGCTCCTCCCAGTCACTGCCCTGGCCCCGGGCATGGGGTAGCTCTCGGCCATGCTGGTGATGGACAGGGAGGCCTGGCATGCTATGATTCATGGGGTTACAAAGAGTCAGACACAACTGAGCAACTGAACTGAACTAGGTTAATCATAGCTTTTCTTCCAAGGAGCAAGTATCTTTTAATTTCATGGCTGTAGTCACCATCTGCAGTGATTTGTGGACCCAAAAGATAAAGTCTGTTACTGTTTCCCTTGTTTCCCCATCTATTTGCCATGAAATGATGGGACCAGGGGCCATGATCTTAGTTTAGGTTTGTTTCCATCATCAGTTTTGGTTTGGGGGCTCACCTGTTTGTCTTCTTGGTTTTTGCTTTCCTTGTTTTTTTCTTTGTTGCTGTTGTTTATTGGTTTATTTTTTGGTTACTTGGATTTGTTTTTATTACTTGTTGAAGGTTGTGTGTCTGTTTTCTTTTTTTGTATATTTGTTCCAGTTTGTTATTATCTGCCTTGGGCTTTGCTTTTCTGGTTTTTTCCTTTTTCTTCACGCCACACGGCTTGTGGGGTCATGGTTCCCAGGCTGTGGGTCAGAAGCTCCTGTGGGGGGAGCTTCAAGTTCAGGCTTCTGGATCACCAGAGATCTCCAGAGAATACTAGTTGGCATGAGCTCTGCCAGAGGTCCTCATTCAGCACCAAGACCCAGCTCCACCCAACTGCCCACAAGCAACAGTGCTGGATGCCTCAGGCCAAACAGCCACCAAGAGAAACACAGCCCTCTTCATCAACAGAAGTGAGACAACAGAGAAATATGTTACAGATGAAGGAGCAAGGTCAACACCTACAAAACCAAGTAAATGAAGAGAAAATAGAATCCACCTGAAAAAGAATTCAGAGAAATAATAGGAAAGTGATCCAAAATCTTGGAAATACAATGGAGGCATGGACAGCCTGGATGGGAGGGGGATTTGGGGAGAATGGTTACATGTATATGTATGGTTGAGTCCTTTCACTGTTCACCTGAAACTATCACAACATTGTTAATCAGCTATACAGCAATACAAAATGTTTTGGGTATTAAAAAATTAAATTAAATTAAAAATTTTTAAGTGGAGGCCTGAATTGAGACAATACAAGAAATGTTTACAAAGGACCTAGAAGAACTAAAGAGAAAACAAACAGTGATGAATAACACAATAACTAAAATGAAAAATACAGCAGAAGGTATCAATAGCAGAATAACTGAAGCAGAAGAACGGAAAAGGGGGTTGGAAGAGGGAATGGTGGAAATAACTACTGAGGAGCAGAATAAAGAATGAAAAGAAATGGGGACAGTCTCAGAGACCTCCAGGACAACATTAAATACAACAACATTCAAATTATAAGGGTCCCAGAAGAAGAGAAAGAGAAAGGGTCTGAAAAAAATTTTCAAGAGATTATAGTCAAGAACTTCCCTAATATGGGAAAGGAAATAGCTACCCAAGTTCAGGAAACACGGAGAGTCCCATACAGGATAAACCCAAGGAGGAATCATATTGCAACACATATTAATTGACCTAATGAAAATTAAATTCAAAGAAAAAATATTAAAAGCAGCAAGGGGAAAACTACAAATAACATACAAGGTTATCCCCTAAAGTTATCAGCTGATCTTTCAGCAGATATTCTGCAGGCCAGAAGGGAGAGGCAGGATATATTTAAAGTGATGAAAAAGAAAAACCTACAACCAAGACTACCCAGCAAGGATATCATTCAGATTCAGTGAAGAAATCAAAAGCTTTACAGACAAGCAAAAGATAAGTAAATGTAGCACCATCGATCCAGCTTTACTGCAAATGCTAAACAACCTCTACGTGAGAAACTTAAGAGAAGAAAAAGAATTAAAAAAACAAACCCAAGGGGCTTCCCAGTTCAGTGGTTAAGAACCTGCCTTGCAATACAAGGGACATGGGTTTGATCCCTGGTCCGGGAAGATCTCACATGCCATGGGGTAACCCAGCCCATGCACCACAACCACTGAAGCCTATGCACCCCAGAGCCCTTGTTTTGCAATGAGAGAAGCCACTGCAATGAGACGCCCACGCACAACAAGAGAGTAACCCCCACACACCACAACTAAAGAAAGCCTGATCAGAGCAATGATGACCCAGCGTAGCCAAAATAAATAAAACACAAAAAAATTAAGAAAATGGTCACAGAAACATGCATATTGATAACTACCTTAAATGTAAATGGATTAAATGTTCCAACCAAAAGATACAGACTGACTGAATGTATACAAAAATAGGACCCATTTATATGCCAAAGAATACTCAAACTATCCCACAGTTGCACTCATCTCACACGCTAGCAAAGTAATGCTCAAAATTCTCCAAGCCAGGCTTCAACAGTACGTGAACCGTGACCTTCCAGATGTTCACACTGGTTTAGAAAAGGCAGAGGAACCAGAAATCAAATTGCCAACATCCGCTGGAGCATCGAAAAAGCAAGAGAGTTCCAAAAAAACAACTACTTCTGTCTTATTGACTACGCCAAAGCCTTTGACTGTTTGGATCACTACAAACTGTGTAAAATTCTTAAAGAGATGGGAATAACAGACCACCTGACCTGCCTCTTGAGAAATCTGTATGCAGGTTAAGAAGCAACAGTTAGAACCGCACATGGAACAACAGACTGGTTCCAAATTGGGAAAGGAGTACGTCCAGGCTGTATATTGTCACCTCGCTTCTTTAACTTATATGCAGAGTACATCATGAGAAATGATGGGCTGGATGAAGCACAAGCTAGAATCAAGGTTCCTGGGAGAAATATCAATAACCTCAGATATGCAGATGACACTACCCTCATGGCAGAAAGCAAAGAAAAACTAAAAAGCCTCTTGATGAAAGTGAAAGAGGAGAGTAAAAGCTGGCTTAAAGCTCAACATTCAGAAAACAAAGATCATGGCATCCAGTCCCATCACTTCATGGGAAATAGATGGGGAAACAGTGGAAACAGTGTCAGACTTTATTTTTGGGGGCTCCAAAATCTCTGCAGATGGTGATTGCAGCCATGAAATTAAAAGATACTTGCTCCTTGGAAGAAAAGTTATGACCAACCTAGATAGTATATTCAAAAGCAGAGACATTACTTTGCCTACAAAGGTCTGTCTAGTCAAGGCTATGATTTTTCCTGTAGTCATGTATGGACGTGAGAGTTGGACTGTGAAGAAAGCTGAGTGCTGAAGAATTGATGCTTTTGAACTGTAATGTTGGAGAAGACTTTTGAGAGTCCCTTGGACTGCAAGGAGATCCAACCAGTCCATTCTGAAGGAGATCAGCCCTGTGTGTTCTTTGGAAGGAATTATGCTAAAGCTGAAACTCTAGTACTTTGGTCACCTCATGTGAAGATTTGACTCATTGGAAAAGACTCTGATGCTGGGAAGGATTGGGGGCAGGAGGAGAAGGGCATGACAGAGGATCAGATGGCTGGGTGGCATCACCAACTCAACGGATGTGAGTTTGAGTGAACTCCGGGAGATGGTGATGGACAGGGAGGCCTGGCGTGCTGCAATTCCTGGGGTCGCAAAGAGTTGGACACGACTGAGTGACTGAACTGAACTGAACTGAACTGAATCTTGATTCCAGCTTGTGCTTCATCCAGTCTGGCATTTCACATGAAAGTACTCTGCATATAAGTTAAATAAGCAGGGTGACAATATACAGCTTTGTCATCTCCTTTCCCAACTTGGAAACAGTCACTTGTTCCATGTCTGGTTCTAACTGTTGCTTTTTGACCTGCATACAGATTTATCAGGAGGCAAGTAAGGTGGTCTGTATAAAAGAGATAATGAATGAGAACCTACTATATAGCACAGGGCTTCCCTAGTGGTTCAGTGGTAAAGAATCCACCTGCCAATGCAGAAAATGTGGGTTTGACACCAGGGTAGGGAAGATCCCCTGGAGAAGAAAATGGCAACCCACTCCAGAATTCTTGACTTGGAAATTCCATGGAGAGAGGAGCCTGGTGTGTTATAGTCCACAGGGTTGCAAAGAGTAGGATACAACTTGGTGACTAAACAACGACAAGAACAACTGTATAGCACAGGGAACTCTACTTAATGCTCTATGTGACCTAAATGGGAAGGAAATCCAAAAAAGAGAGGATATATGTATACATATGACAGCTCTACAAATAGCTGAGGAAAGAAGAGAAGCATAAAACAAGGGAGAAAGGAAAAGGTATACCAACTAAATGCAGAGTTCCAGAGAATAGCAAGGAGAGACAAGAAGGCCTTCTTCAATGGACAGTGCAAAGAAACAGAGGAAAACAACAGAAGGGGTAAGACTAGAGATCTCTTCAAGAAAATTAGAAATATCAAAAGAACATTTCAATTCAAAGATGGCCACAATAAAGGACAAAAATGGTAAAGACCTAATAGAAGCAGATGAGATCAAGAAGAGGTGGAAAGAATACACTGAAGAAATGTACAATAAAGATCTTAATGACCCAGGTAACCACGATGGTGTAGTCTCTCACTCAGGGCCGGATATCCTGGAATGTGAAGTCAAGTGGGCCTTAGGAAGCACTGCTGCCAATAAAGCCAATGGAGGCGATAGAATTCCAGCAGAATTATTTAAAATCCTCAAAGATGATGCTATTAAAGTGCTGCACTCAATATGTCAGCAAATTTAGAAAGCCCAGCAGTGGCCACAGACCGGAAAAGGCCAATATTCATCGCGATTCCCAAGAAGGGCAGTACTAAAGAATGTTCAAATTACTGGACAGTTGTGTTCACTTCCCATGCTAGTAAGGTTAGACTCAAAATCTTCTAAGCTAGGCTTCAGCACTTTATGAACCAAGAACTTTCAGATGTTCAAGCTGGGTTTAGAAAAGGCAAAGGAAGAGAGATCAAACTGCCAACATTCACTGGATCACAGAGAAGGCAGGGGAATTCCAGAAAAAATCTCTCTCTGCTTCCTTAACTATGCTAAAGCCTTTGACTGTGTAGACATAACAAACTGTAGAAAACTCTTAAAGAGATGGGAATACCAGAACATCTTACCTGCCTCCTGAGAAATCTGTACCCATATCAAGAAGCAACAGCTTGAACCAGACATGGAAAAAGTGACTGGTTCAGGACTGAGAAAGGAGTATGACAGGCTGTTTATTGTCACCCTTTTATTTAACTTATACACAGAGTACATTATGCAAAAAGCCAGGCTGGATGAAGCACAAGCTGGAATCAAGATTGCCGGGAGAAATGTCAACAACCTCAGATATGTGGATGATACCACTTAAATTGCAGAAAGCAAAGAGGAACTAAAGAGCCTCTTGATGAGGGCGAAGGAGGAGAGTAAAAAAGCCAGCTTAAAACTCAATATTAAAAAAACTAAGATCATGGCATCAAGTCCCATCACTTCATGGCAAAGAGAAGGGGAAAAGATGGAAGCAGTGACAGATATCCTCTTCTTGGGCTCTAAAATCACAGGGGATGGTGACTGCAGCCATAAAATTAAAAGACTACTATTTTTTGGCAGGAAAGCTATGACAAACCTAGACAGTGTGTTAAAAAGCAAAGACATCACTTTGCTGACAAAGGTCTATATAGTCAAGGCTATGGTCTTTCCAGTAGTCACAAAGAGACGTGAGAGCTGGACAGTAAAGAAGGCAGAGAGCCGAAGAACTGATGCCTTCAAAATGTGAAGCTGGAGAAGACTCAAAGGCCCTTGGAAAACAAGGAAATCAGATCCGTCAATCTTAAAGGAAATCAACCCTGAATACTCATTGGAAGGACTGATGCTGAAGCTCCAATACTTTGGCCACCTGATGCGAACAGCTGACTCATTGAAAAAGACCCTGATGCTGGAAAAGATTGAGGCAGGAGGAGAAGAGGGTGAAAGAGGATGAGATGGTTGGATGGCATCACTGATTCAATGGACATGAAGTTGGGCAAACTCTGGGAGATGGTGAGGGACAGGGAGGCCTGGAGTGCTGCAGTCCACGGGGTTGCAAAGAGTCAGGCAAGACTGGTGACTGGAGAACAATGACTGATTCACTTTGCTATAACAAGAAAGGAATACAACACTGTAGAAAGAATTATACTCCAATAAAAGCTTCTTGAAAAGGGTTAGGCAAAAGTATTCGAAGAATAAAAGAATAAAATAAAATAGAGGCATTTATTGAGGCGAGGCTACACTGCTTGCCACACTATCAGCAAGGCTTTTAATCATCACAACTGCCCTGGCAGCTGGAAAGTTGGAACAGGCTCACAGGTAACCTTGAGTAACTTCTCAACACTAAAAGAGTACTAGCTTGATACTTTCTATGGATCATGCTACATAATTTTCATTAACTTCATCTTATAGACAAGGCTCAGAGAAACTGAACCATAAGCCGGCTAGCGACAAAGCCAGTCTTTGTGGCTCCAAAGTCCACGTTCTTTCCACTACACCATGCTACCTCCCATTCCAAGGTTTTAGAAAGCCATAGCTTACTAGTTTCTAGACGTTCTAAAGGTTTTACTTTTATAATTTTGTTTATAATTACTTTGGCTGAGCTGGGTCTTTGTTACTGAGTGGGCTTTTCTCTAGTTGTGGTCAATGGGGTCTGCTCTCCAGCTGCAGGGCACAGGCTCATTGCAACAAGGCTTCTCCTGCGGAGAAGCTCAATAGTTGCAGTGCATGGGCTTAGCAGATCCATGACGCATGGGCTCTTCCCAGATCAGGGACTGCACTTGTGTCTCCTGCGTTAGTGGGTAGATTCTTTACCACTGAACCACTAGGGAAACCCTAAAGGTTTTTCAGTGAAGAGGGCTGCTGCTAAGTTGCTTCAGTTGTGTCCAACTCTGTGCGACCCCATAGACAGAAGCCCACCAGGCTCCCCTATCCCTGGGATTCTCCAGGCAAGAACACTGGAGCGGGTTGCCATTTCCTTCTTCAATGCATGAAAGTGAAAAGTGAAAGTAAAGTCGCTTAGTCGTGTCCGACTCTTCGTGACCCCATGGAGTGCAGCCTACTAGGCTCCTCCATTCATGGGATTTTCCAGGCAAGAGTACTGAAGTGGGGTACCATCGCCTTCTCCGAATGAAGAGGGCAGGGGGCCTCAATCCTCAGTGATAAAGAACAGAGTATGCCAAGGGCTCACGATGCGGTCGTCTCACAGCCCTTCAGAAGGGCGGGCACACAGTGCTCAGAACACTGACCCACAGAGAAGCCGGCAGGGGCACAGCTGAGCCTACTCACCTCTGCTCTGGGTCCACAGTCTCCAGTACAGTGAGACCTAGAACCCAAACCTCCACCACTCAGACCTGGTCCTTCTGCATCCAAACTTTCAACCATGTCTAAACTGTATGATTTTATTGGCTTTGGAACCCATTGGTGGAGAAACCACAGCCTATTTCAAGGAAGCCAGAGTCATTTCCTACAAATCCATGACTGTATTCTAAGGCCACATCACTGAGGTCTCCTCAACCAAATGCTCAAACAGTTTAGTCACAGACTCATTGCTCAAGGAAAGCAGATGTAAATGGTGTTCAAGGTCACTTATCAAAGTTAGCCTGTAACAGAATTTAGATTACATCCCAGAAGACTTCGAGAAACCAACCATATTCCTCCAGTCCTAGTCTATAAACCTCCTTCCTGACATACAGCCTGATTTCTTTCTGACAAATATTTGGATTCAGTTGAATCACATTAGCCTCCTCTGTTTGGGTTTTCTAAGCAGAAAACAGAAGTGTAAGTTACAATAGAGTTTGCCTCAGATTAAATCTCAAGTTAACAGTTGTTGGGGTCTGAGAGTGACACATACCCACGCTGGCAGCTGCTCTGGTTTTGTTAAGGACATAGGACTGACTTGCAGGATTCTCTCCAACCAGAACCACGCTCAGGTGTGGCCGCTTGTTGCCCGACGCCACCCACTCTTCCACCTCCTGCCGCACTTCCTGCTTGATCTGCTCAGCAAGTTTCCTTCCAGAAATGATAACAGCTTCATTTCTGCAGAAGGCAATAGAATCACAAAAACAAATAGCTTGAATTTTTGTAAAGAATAAAGACTACAAAAGTGTTATTAAGTATCAAAAACTTTGGGTGGAAGGGGAGGAGGAATTGGAAGAAGATGGTCAAAAGGCACAGTGGGCCCTTCTATTTATTGGTTCCCCATTCAAGGAATCACCAACCCATGGGTTGAAGATACTTGGACGGAAATCCCAAAAAGCAAAACATGAATTTGCCCTGTACCTAGCAACTATTTCGGAGAAGCCAATGGCACCCCACTCCAGTACTCTTGCCTGGAAAATTCCATGAACGGAGGAGCCTGGTAGGCTGCAATCCATGGGGTTGTGAAGAGTCGGACACGACTGAGTAACTTCACTTTCACTTTTCACTTTGATGCATTGGAGTAGGAAATGGCAACCCACTCCAGTGTTCTTGCCTGGAGAGTCCCAGGGACACGGGAGCCTGGTGGGCTGCTGTCTATGGGGTTGCACAGAGTCAGACACGACTGAAGTGACTTAGCAGCAGCAGCAGCAGCAACTATTTACATAGCATTTACATTGTATTTAAAACTATCTACACAGCATTTACATGGTATTAGGTATTTTAAATAAATAATCTAGAGATGATTTAAAGTATATGGAAGGATAGGCTATATACAAATACCATGCCATTTTATATAAGGGACTTAGAGCATCTGGGAATTTTGGTATCCTTGGGGTTCCTGAAACAATCCTACTCATATACTGAATGATGACTGTACAAACTTCTAGTTATAAGATTAATAAGCACTAGGGACATAGTGTACTATATACAGTGAAGACTTTAGTTAACACTGCTGTATAATATATAGAAAGCTTGCTAAAATAAAAGAGCCTAAGAGTTCTCATCACAAGGAGAATTTTTATATTTTTTATTTTTATAACAATATCTATGTGAGGGTTTCTGGTGATCAGTGGTTAAGAATCTGCCTTGCAATGCAGAGGTTACAGGTTTGATCCCTGGTCCAGAAGACCCCACATGCCACAGGACAACTGAGCCCGTGGGCCACAACAAGAGAAAAGCCACCGCAATGAGAAGCTGGAGCACCACAACTAGAGGGTAGCCGGGCTTGCCAAAACTAGAGAAAGAATGCGTGCAGGAACAAAGACCCAGCACAGCCAAAGATTAAACAAATATTTTTTAAAAAACATACATCTATATGAAATGATGAATTTTAACTAAACCTATTGTGGTAATCATTTCACAACGTATGTAAACCACACCATCAGGCAGGATACCTTAAACTTACACAGAGATGTGTGTCAGTTGTTGTTGTTAAGTTGCTAGGTCATGTCCGACTTTTCTGAGACCCTGTGGACTGTAGCCCACCGGGCTTCTCTGTTCATGGGATTTCCTAGACAGAATACTGGAGTGGGCTGCCATTTCCTTCTCCAGGGGATCTTCCTGGCCCAGGGATCAAACATGCATCTCCTGTATTGCAGGTGGATTCTTCATCACCGAGTTACTAAGGATGTGATGTATGTCAATTCCTTCTGAGTAAAACTGGAAAAAAAAAAAAAACTTTCCCAAACTAAAAGTTTAGATTAGACTACATAGTTCCTAGTCAAGGGACAACTAAAATCTGAAGGAGAGGTTCAAGAAGTAAATCTGTGTCCAACTACATATTTAAGAAAATAAAATTGATTGAAATAATTACTACCATTAATTCTAAACTTGGAGAATTTAAGTAACTGATAACTACTACTTGACATAATGTCATGTCACTAGATGTCATGTTTAGCTCTTCTGAATCCAGAATCTAGGTTCTTAATGCTATACCATCCTGCCTCCTAATGTCTGACAACTGTAGGTAAAAAAAAAAAAAAAATGTTGTTAATTTGCAATGTTTTGTTTGATCTCTCACCACCATGATGTTAGTTTGTTTTCAATGCTTATATGCCATTTGTAGTTTATATTTTGCCCATGTTAGCATCTAGTCATATGTTTTGAATCATCTCCCAGTTAGTGAATTGGCTTTTAATCTATATGTACTTTAAAATATTTAAATGATGTTATGCAGTTAAACCAATAAACAATATACTGGACAATACCTACTGCAAAATTTTCAGGCTAAATTTGAAGAAAATCGGGAAAACCACTAGGCCATCCAGGTGTGACCTAAATCAAATCCTTATGATTATACAATGGAGGTGACAAATAGATTCTACTGGATTAGATCTGGTAGACAAAGTGCCTAAAGAACAATGGATGGAGGTTTACCACTGTACAGGAGGCAGTGATCAATCATCCCAAAGAAAAAGAAATGCAAGAAGGCAAAGTGGTTGTCTGAGGAGGCTTTACAAATAGCTGAGGAAAGAAGAGAAGCAAAAAGAAAGGGAGAAAGGGAAAGATATACCCAACTGATACAGAGTTCCAGAGAATAGCAAAAAGAGCTAAGAAATTCTTCTTAAGTGAACAATGCAAAGAAATAGAGGAAATTAATAGGATGGGAAAGACTAGAGATCTGTTCAAGAAAACTGGAGATATTAAGTGAACATTTCATGCATGATGGAAAGTACAAAGGACAGAAAGGGTAGGGGACTCAACAGAAGCAGAAGAGATTAAGAAGAAGTGGCAAGTATACACAGAAGAACTATACAAAAAAGGTCTTAATGACCTGGATAAAGTGCTACACTCAATATGTCAGCAAATTTGGAAAACTCAGGAGTGGCCACAGGACTGGAAAAATTAGTCTTCATTCCAATCTCAAAGAAGGGCAAGACCAAAGAATGTTCAAACTACCACACAACTGCACTCATTTTACATGCTAGCAAGGTAATGCTCAAAATCCTTCAAGCTAGGCTTCAGGAGTATGAACTGAGAACTTCCAGAGGTACAAGCTGGATTTAGAAAAGGCAGAAGGACCAGAGACCAAATTGCCAACATTTGTTGGATCACAGAGAAAGTAAGTGAATTCCAGAAAAAACATCTATTTCTGCTTCATTGATTACGTACACTAAAGCCTTTAACTATGTGGATCACTACAAACTGTGGAAAATTCTTCAAGAGATGGGAATACCAGACACCAGACTTGCCTCCTGAGAAATCTGTATGCAGATCATGAAGCAACAGTTAGAACCGGACATGGAACAACAGACTGGTTCCAAAGCAGGAAAGGAGTATGTCAAGGCTGCATATTGTCACCCTGCTTCTTTAACTTATATGCAGAGTACATCATGAGAAATGCTTGGCTGGATGAAGCACAAGCTGGAATAAAGACTGTTGGGAGAAATATCAATAACCTCAGATACGCAGATGACACCACCTTCATGGTAGAAAGTGAAGAACTACAGAGCCTCCTGATTAGGGTGAAAGAGAAGAGTGAAAAAGTTGGCTTAAAACTCAACATTCAAAAAACTAAGATCATGGCATCCAGCCCCATCATTTCATAACAAATAAAAGGGGGAAAAGTGGAAACAGTGACAGATTTTATTTTCTTGGGCTCCAAAATCACTTCAGTGGTGATTGTAGCCATGAAATTAAAAGATACTTGCTCCTTGGAAGAAAAGCTAAGATAAACCTCAACAGCATATTAAAAAGCAGAGACATTACTTTGCCGACAAAGGTCCGTAGTCAAAGCTATGGCTTTTCCAGTAGTCATTTACAGATGTAAAAGTTGGAACATAAAGAAGGCTGAGCGCCAAAGAACTGATGCTTTTGAATTGTGGTGCTGGAGAAGACTCTTGAGAGTCTCTTGGATGGCAAGGAGATCAAACCAGTCAATCCTAAGGGAACTCTGACTATGCACTGAAAGGACTGCTGCTTGAAGCTAAAGCTCCAATACTTTAGCCACTTAATGGAAACAGCCGACTCATTGGAAAAGACCCTGATGCTGGGAAAGATTGAGGGCAGAAGAAGCATGCAACAGAGGATGAGACAGTTAGATGGCATCACCGACTCAATGGACATGCTGCTGCTGCTGCTAAGTCACTTCAATCGTGTCCGACTCTGTGCGATCCCATAGACAGCAGCCCACCAGGCTCCCCTGTCCCTGGGATTCTCCAGGCAAGAACACTGGAGTGGGTTGCCATTTCCTTCTCCAGTGCATGAAAGTGAAAAGTGAAAGGGAAGTCACTCAGTTGCGTCCAACTCTTCGCGACCCCATGGACTGCAGCCTACCAGGCTCCTCCATCCATGGGATTTTCCAGGCAAGAGTACTGGAGTGGGGTGCCATTATGAGCAAACTCCAGGAGATGGTGAAGGACGGGGAAGTCTGGCGTGCTGCAGTCCATGGGGTCACAAAAAGTCAGACACAACAACGACAACTCCTCTCCATTGTTCTTCCTCGAAAAGATTTTTCAGAAGAATAGGGATAGTGGACTCCCCTGGTAGTACAGTGGATAAGAATCCACCTTCCAACGCAGGGGACACAGGTTCAATCCCTGATCCAGGAAAATCCCACATACCTCAGGGCAGCTAAGCCCATGTGGCATAGCTAGGAAGCCATCGCTCTATGGCCTGTGAGCTGCCCCTACGGAAGCCAGCACACCTAAAGCCCGTACTCTGCAGCAAGAGAAGCCACGCAACGAGAAGCCTGTACACTGTAACACAGAGCAGCCCCCACGTGCAGCAGCTACACAGCCATCGCACAGCAAAGAAGACCCAGCACAACCAAATATTAATTAATTTAAAAAGAACAGGGATTGGAAGGGAGACTAGGGCGAATCCATCTCATAGATGGCAGTGTGCTCCTTCAGAAGGCTCAGTAGCCCATCCACAGCTGACACACCAGGAGTGAGTATCTGATGCCCAGAACAATTTCTAGGCTGGCTGCAGTCTAGCTGGTGCAAAAGCTTATGCGTGAGGAGTAGTGGTAGGGAACTAGATGAGTAAGAGCCTCTCTCTGATCTACATTCACATACTAGAATCACAGGGATGAGAAACTGCTTGTTAGGGGACAGACAGTAAGACAACTCAGATCTAGAAGAACCTGTAGTCCCTGAGATATGTTCAAATCTCTGTCTCTCCCTAATAACAACTGATTATGCAGCTCTTCCTGGGTTCCACTGTGGAAGATTCCTGGCTTTCTTATTTCCACATATATCTGTACAGTAAAGCTCACATTACTTCAAGTAGAACAAGAAAGTGTACCTTAAGAAAAAGGACCCCCACTGAAAATAAGACTTTCCCTTCAGATTTTTGTCCCCAGTGTCATAAGGAGTGCTACAACTCAACACTAATGAAGAATATAATTCTTTGAAACTTTGAAACAGTCTATTTCCCTTTATAGCATATATTTTTTTTTAACAGCACATATTTAACACTCAGGGATGACATCAAGGTACTGGATATTTTGTATGGTCAGATATAATTAATTTGCCAGGCCACTGTTAATTAAAAATGTTAAAGCTAAAGCTCTAACAGTCTAAGTCTTCAATGCCTGTTTTTAAGTTGCATTGTGACTAAATACCTACTTTAAACCAAGTCTCAGTGTCTTACATGTAATGCAGTAATTTTATACCTAAACCTTATATTAATCTGTATTTCCATCTTTTGAGATATTAAGATGGTATCAACGCACTTCCCTGGTGGCCCTGTGGCTAAGAGGAACCCATACTCCCAATGCAGGGGCCCCGGGTTCAATCCCTGGTCAGGGAACTACATCCCACGTGCCACAACTAAGAGTTTGCATGCCACAACTAAGATCCCACATGTAGCAACTAAGACCTGGAAAATAAATAAATTAATTAAATAAACATTTTTAAAAGATACCACAATTTTATAGCAAACAAATGCTTTTACCTAGATTTTACTTGATTATACTAGTAGAGTATAAAATATGTAACAGTATTTCATATATATTCATGGTATACTAAGGAAATTAAGGAAAACACATTAACATTTACAAATCCATTTCAGATTTAGGGTTGAAGGGAACTTCTTCAAAAGGACTTTGCTGATACAAGTACCCTTGGCAACATTCTTGATCTATGATAATACCGAAAATACCTGTCCTGGGACAGAAATAGTGTGAAAGATTAGTTTAAAAGGGCTTAGGACAGTAATTTATATTGAATGAAATAAGATATAAAGTGTAAGCATATATATTAACTAAAAATCAATTTCTAACTCTCTTCTGTTGGTTAGATTTACAGAGACACATCTTTAACAATACAATAGATATATATATTTATTTATTTATATACTCATAAGGATCTATAAAAATATTGAGTGAAGTTAGATTTCACTTCATTAAAAAGTTCCTTTTGAAAGCAGTAAACGTAAGAGAAAATGGTAGCAGTATATTTGGGCTAAGCATGATATAATAAAGTTAAGGACACAGGGTTCTGGGAGAAACCAGTGTTCCAAATTTCAGAGGCAAGTTCTGGATGTTATGCCAATTTGCTTTAAAAAAAAAAAAAAAGTCAAACAGGAACAAGAACCAAAACAAAGCCACAGTGCAATAAGTATTATTCATAATTGTTTTGCCCTCCTCCTTGGACGACAACTCTGCCAAATGTGAAACACAGTCCTATGAGGGCCTCATTACCTAATTTCCCAACTTTTTTACTTTTTTTGCTGAAGGGCAGATAAAGTCGCTGCTGCTGCTGCTGCTAAGTCGCTTCAGTCATGTCCGACTCTGTGTGACCCCATAGACGGCAGCCCACCAGGCTCTCCCATCCCTGGGATTCTCCAGGCAAGAATACTGGAGTGGGTTGCCATTTCCTTCTCCAATGCATGAAAGTGAAAAGTGAAAGTAAAGTCGCTCAGTTGTGCCCGACTCTTAGCGACCCCATGGACTGCAGCCCACCAGGCTCTTCTGGCCATGGGATTTTCCAGGCAAGAGTACTGGAGTGAGGTGCCACTGCCTTCCTCGAAAGTTACTGCTACCCCAGAATAAATGGAAATGGAGACTGAATTAGTCCCATGGGGAACCCAAAATGTATTAACCATATTAGCTAACACTTATTTAGAAGTGCTTTCACAAATGTGTTTAGAAAAATTTCCCTTAAAATTATGAATCAACAGACTAGAAAGGACTGAAGGACTGTCCAAATAAAATTAAAAACCAAAATCCGTCAGTAGCATCTTCACTCTCCTAATAGATTATAGTACTAGATTTTTCATGAAAAATTAGTATCAGATATAATTTACAATTCATGATCATGACTTAGTTTGGAAAGAGTTCTGTTATCTACTAATTAGTCAGTAATGAGTGAACAAAGACATAAAGGAAGATGGAACTCTACATTTATTAAACACTAGACATTTCAGTTAGAGTTTTACATATATTACTCTCAGTCACTTGAAACTATTATAATAAGCCCATTATATAGAACAAGAAAATGAAACAATAGTAACAAAATTCAAACACAAACTTCTGCCTCCAAAGTTCTTTTTTTCTATCTAACCATGAGATAATAATAATATAATTGTTTTTGCCCTCCTCCTTGGACCACAACTCTGCCAAATGAGAAACACAGTCTTATGAGGGCCTCATTACCTAATTTCCCAACTTTTTTACTTTTTTTGCTGAAGGGCAGATAAAGTCACTGCTGCCCAAAGGAACCCACCCACCCAAAGGAATACATGCAGACCTATATTTTTGAAAGACGTTTTAATTTTACCAACTAGCAGTAATCAAAGCAATACATCAGAACCCTGAATACTAAATGTACTTACTACCTTCAGAGATGTGGAAACCTATTCATCCAGAAAAGTGAAAGGAAGACACTGGTTACGTGAGCAAACTGTTCCAGTTCTTTAGATTACAAATTGGAAGCTCCTTATAAATTCTTTTCAGTCATGGAACCACATGTGGCCAGAACTCAGGAAGGGAGGAAGAGGGAGGAGAACAGAGAGTAATAAAACATGGGGCTGGAAAGGCAGATCAGGGTCAGACTAAGAAAATCCTTGAACATCTCCCCGGAAATCTTCCAACAATGAATTAGAGACTTCCCTGATGGTCCAGTGGCTAGAACTCAGACCTCCCAGTGTGGGGGTCAGTTCCATCTCTGGTCAGGGACCTAGATCCCACTGCCCGCAACTAAGACCTAGTACAGCCAAATAAATTAATATTTTTATGTTAATTAATTTTATTTTTGGTTGTGCTGGGTCTTCACTGTTGCCTGAGGGCTTTCTCTGGTTGTGGCAAGTAGGGGCTCCTCTTTCTTGCCAAGCGCAGGCTTCTCATTGAGATGGCTTCTCTTGTGATCCTGGGAGCACAGATGGCCAGGGAGCACAGGCTCTAGGGCTTGCAGCTTCAGTAATTGCATCTGGCAGGCTTACTATTTGTGGCACATGGGCTCAGCTGCTCCATCGCATGTGGAATCTTCCCTGACCAGGGATCCAACCTGTGTTCCTTCATTGGCAGGTGGATTTTTATCCATTGTACCACCAGGGAAGTCTCAATTTTTTTTTTTAATGCATTAATCCCCATTCTGTGTTCCAACAGCATCTTGGAAAACATCTCTAACAACATTTTTACACTGATTGGAAATTACACACTGTTCTGCCCTTTGTCAGGTAGGGAAGTTCCACTAAAGAAAGAACCGGTTTTTTTTTTTCCATCTCTGAATAATGCACAGCCTAGCACAGTACCTGAATAAAGGGGCTGCTGTTACAAATAAGCTCTAAAGACTGAAAGGAAAAAGGGTGCATAGATTTAGGGAATTGAAATTACAGCTCTCCCTCCCCCCAAAACTCTTCAATCTATGTTTAGAATGGGAATTTGCGGTCCAGAAAGATCATGAAATACGATGCTGGGAGGGATTGGGGGCAGGAGGAAAAGGGGACGACAGAAGATGAGATGGCTGGATGGCATCATCGACTCGATGGACCTGAGTCTGAGTGAACTCCAGGAGATGGTGATGGACAGGGAGGCCTGGCGTGCTGCACTTCATGGGGTAGCAGAGTCGGACAAGACTGAACGACTGAACTGAACTAAAGAAAACTCAAACAGAGCTTTCCCTCTTCTCTTCCCGGGTGTTCACCACCTCAGTTTACTTGATCTGGCACTGATCAACTCCAGGCGGGCTGCAGTCAAAATCCCGGGGACCACCGCACATTTATTATTCTCTTGGGAGGGAAAGGGGCAGCTTGTAGAGCAGCGTGAGCTACATCCACAACCTGGAGGAAGTGCTGGTACCGGGCGAGCAAACCTTGCGGGGGATTTCATCAGACTGCTTTAGCCCTCTCCGCCGCTAGGGTTCCGGGAAGGGGCGGGTCGCAGAAGGCTGCTTACTTAGAACTCTTACTCGCGCTCGCCAAAACGTCTCGGCTTTCCAGCTCTCGGTTTCACGGCCAAGGTCGGTCCTGGCCTGTGACTTCTGTATGCTCCAACGTAAATCGTGGCGCCCCAGAGCCCGCCTGCACCTCTGCTCCACACTGTGGGCGCCGTCTCACCGGCGGACTGGCCTCGAGACAGGGCAACGCCCGGAGCTTGCCGGAGACCGGCTCCCTCCCGAAAGGCGGGCTCCCGGGCTCAGCCCACACGCCAAGCGGGAGCCCGAGCGGTACGCTGAGGCCACGCTGGGCTGCCACGTCGCCCCGCCACACCCCTCTCTGTGGCCACCACCGCCCGGGACGGAGATGCTTCAGAAAGGCGTACTTAAGGCGGGCCGGCTCTCAGCTCCCCTCGGTTTTCCGCGCTGACCCAGCATCCCGAAAGGCGGGCTCCCGGGCTCAGCCCACACGCCAAGCGGGAGCCCGAGCGGTACGCTGAGGCCACGCTGGGCTGCCACGTCGCCCCGCCACACCCCTCTCTGTGGCCACCACCGCCCGGGACGGAGATGCTTCAGAAAGGCGTACTTAAGGCGGGCCGGCTCTCAGCTCCCCTCGGTTTTCCGCGCTGACCCAGCCCGCCGACCCTCTTACCGCACTGCCGAGAGGTGGAAAGGGCGTTGATGGAGGCGGCCACTCTGCGCAGACCGGAGCAGTCGGGTGACCAAAGTGGTTATAAAGGAAGCTGCGGCCATCGTCAGTTCGGGGGAAAAATACGCGCGCTGACCGCACGGTTATACCGCTGCAGCGTGGCAGGCCTCGCCTCCTGCCGGCACCCATTGGTCCCTGCGGCTCTCCACTTGCAGTCTGTTGGGCCGCTGGAGCTGAAGGAGCCAATCGTTGTCTTCCTTTACCTTGGAGAAGCCCCGGCTTGACTCTGAAGACTGGAGAGCTTGCCTAGATTGGATGAGCAAGGCAAGCGCCCCTGCCAAACGTCGTCAGGGATGCCCGGCCACGTCATTCATTCATTGAGCAAATATCTTGAGTGCCTACTGTGTGCCAGACGCTGTTAAGAGTGGATAAAAAGACAGGAAGACGGAATAGCAGCTAGTATATATAGAAGAAAGGTGCAGTTAGAAAACAACTATTTGGCAAAATCATAGTAAAAATTGAGACATCAATGAATGTCAAAACAACTGATTGAAGCTGGATAAGGAACAAGTGATTTACATATAGTTTTGCTAGATCTTGCAAACAAAAATACAAGATGCCCAATTAAACTTGGGAGGATGAGTCATATTTTACTAAAAAAAAAGCTTTCATCTGGCGACATCCCTGGTGGTACACTGGTTAAGAGTCTGCCTTCCCTGCAGGGTGCCAGGGTTCCATCCCTGGTCCAGGACTAAGATCCCATGTATGGCAGGACAACTAAGTTCGTGCAGAGCGACTACAAAAGCCTGCCAGCTCTGCAAGAAGAGAAGCCAGCTCAATTAGAGAGTAACCTCCAGCTCACCTCAACTAGAGAAAGCCCTTGCCTAGCAACAAAGACCCAGCAGAGTAAAAAAAATAAGAACAGTATTTATCCGTTATTGGGAATTCAGATTAAACTGGGCTTCCTGTATTTTATGTCTGGCAGCCTTATTTGCATAGTGTCAAAGTATCTCTCCCACAAAGTATTTTTATTAATAGCAAACGGGGGAAATGGCACATTTATAGTGGAGAAACCTGACAGTCATTACCTTAAACAAGTAATCAAAATCAACACCACCAGTAACAGGACAAGCACACATATGCCCTCAGATATGATGCACTGAGGAGGACACATCACTTTATAAGTCATAGCCAGCCTGAATATTGAATTGGAGTGATTTTCTTAAACCATTGAATTCCCTAAACTCATTACAGATTTCTTATTTACACATATAGAGGAGAGATCATAGACCTGGAATGTTATAACAGTCTAGGAAAAAGCCACGGTCCTGAAATTTTGGAAGGTATTCGTAAATCTAAACACAAGAAAGTATCAGACAAGTCAAAACTGAGAGAGGTTCTACAAGAAAAGCACCCAGTACTCTTCAAAAACGTCAAAGTCACCAAAGACAAAGGATGAGGTACTTTTCTAGATCAAATGACCCTGAGCATGATAATTAAATGTAACACGTGATTCCAGCCCCACCCCACCCCCACAATTACTTTTCTTTTTCCTTCATTCTTTCTCTCTCTCTTTTTTTCCTATAAAGAACATAGCAAATTCTGGGAAATGGTGAAGGATAGGGAGGGCTAGCATGCTGCAATCCATGGGGTCTCAAAGAGTCAGACACAATTGAGCAACTGAATAAGAACCTCAATATTCCACGTTCCAGGGTCTACTAAGGCTTCTACTTTAGCTTCATATTTTCTTCCTTTCCACTTACTGTTAGAATCTTAGTTGATGAGGGTGGTTCTCTTGCCCACTGAGAAACAAGAGTGGCTCCTAACATAGTTAATAAGCCTCTTCCCTTTAAAGGGATGGGACAATCAGGCACAAAGAGCAAGGAATGTAGAAACCATTGGCCACTGATGTTGCACATAAGGCATTCCAGGAAAGTGTACCCCTGCCTCTTCCCTGACACCCCCCCCCACCACACATACACACGCTCCTTATGATTGCTAAGGTTTCCAGTTCTTCGGGTTAAGACTGAAAATGGTGCACTGTTACAGGAAAGGGAATCCTTTCCAGGGCCCCTGTGTGGGCTCTTAGCAAATACTCAGAAATGGTCTAAGGAGACACGTGTACTGACAAGGCAAGAGACTTTATTGGGAAGTGTCCCCGGTCAGAGCTTCAGAGTAAGGGAACCCAGGAGAACTGCTTTACCATGAGGCTCACAGTCTTGGGTTTTATGGTGATGGGTTGTCTCTGGCCAATCATTCTGACTCAAGGTCATTCCTGGTAGCACACAAATCGCTCAGCCAAGAGGGATCCAGTGAGAAGATTCT
Organism: Madoqua kirkii; assembly: GCA_006408675.1. NCBI lineage: Eukaryota > Metazoa > Chordata > Mammalia > Artiodactyla > Bovidae > Madoqua > Madoqua kirkii. Next base: position 66,406 of record SJYC01110266.1, read on the forward strand.
GGGAAACTGGTAAGATACATGGACTAGTGTCTCTCCTTTTGACCTTTCCCGAATTCTTCTGGTTGGTGGTAACTTGTTAGTTCTAGGTTCCTTACCAGGACCTCCTGTTGTAAGATAACTCATGCAAGTGGTTAATGTTGTGTCCAGTCCAGGCAGACAGCTTTCCTCAGTGGCTCCCCTAACAGCACTGGTACCTATAAGGAATTCTATCAAGTAGCCCGCTACATCAATGACCACCTGAGGCAAGGCATTAGTTATGTAGATAGTATCTCTAGGCAGAGTCACTTTTGGCCTTGGGCCCCTCAGTCTTCTGACTGCAAAACCCTCAATGGCCAAGGGGCCCCCGAGGCATTCCCTCTTCCAACCCCCCACAGGGCATGTTTATTACCACCCTCCCTCCGGTGCCCCTTTTGTCCACACGGGGTACACTGGTCCTATCCAGATACCCATGGGACTAACCGTCTGCAAGGTCAAATCGGTCCAGAAAAACCAGTTTCCCCTTTGTTGGCCTTTGAGTGATCAAAACCACTGCCATCATCTGGGCCTTCTGCATATTTCTCTGGTTGTGTTCAGTCTTTTCAGCCAGATCTCTATTATTGAAAAACATCTAGGCCAATTGGAAGAAATCGTTCATCAGGAGTTTGGAGATCAGCAATTGTTTTCTGAATTTTGTGCCTAATGTCTGGGGCACAGTGGGCTATGAAATTCACAGCCAAAATATTTTGCACCTCAGGGAGGAAGGAGCTTTATTTGTATGGGATCCTGACCCTGTAGGCTGAGTCAGTTAATATGTCCTCTGTGTCCTTCCTAAAGTTATATCTCTGAGCTATACATGCCTTAAATTCCTTTTGGGTTTCATTGCCAAGACACAAAATTTGAACATCTCATTCCATTTAAAACATCCTAATTCATATTGTGGCCAAATCAGATTACATAAGCTAGTAAGTTTTTTTCTGTTTTAATTCCTGTTGTCTTAATTTTTCCCAATGCCATCCCAGAGTGTATGGCCCAGAGGGGACAGGATTGATACAGACCTGAACCTGAGGTGATTTGCTAACTCCTGTGCTATCTATAGGTTTCACTCTGCTATCAAAACTCACCGTTTCCTTCCCTGGCAGTCTAGTAGTCAGGACTCCACATATGCAGTGTAGGGGGTGCAGCTTTAGTCTCTAGCTGGGGAACTCAGATCCTGCAAGCTGTGTGGTGTGGCAAAAAAGAAAAAAATCCACCAGGCACTTATGAGTTTAGATGTTATCCCTTCCAAGGTAGTCTCCCAACCAGATGTTGGTGCCCAAAAAGTTGTTGCAAAGGAATGGTACAGAAGGTATCACTCAGTGTGGATTATCAGCAGGAGTCGACCCAGCTACAAGTTGGAAATAAAGGATCAGTATTTGTCAACAGAGGGCTTCCCAGGTGGCGCTAGTGGTAAAGAACCCACCTGCCAAAACAGGAGACATAAGAGACGCAGGTTCGATCCCTAGGTCCGGAAGATGCCTGGAGGTGGGCATGGCAACCCACTCTAGTATTCTTGCCAGGAGAATCCCATGGGCAAAGGAGCTTGGGCTACAGTCCACGGGGTCACAAAGAGTTTGACATAATCGAAGCAACCTAGCACACATGCACGTGTCAACAGAAAGTACATCTTGGTAGCCACACCAGTTTTCCGGGGTTAAAAAAAGAAAGAAATGGAATAGGAATGAACACAGAAGAAAAAGTTCAGAGTCAGAAGAACAGTATAAATTATCAAAACCTCCAGCAACATCTCTGTCCTAGACCTGCTGTTGGATGTTTATAAGCATAGCCATTCCACACCATCTTTCTATAATAAACCGTGTTAATTGCCATCATTCCGCTAGTCTAGACCTAGGTTCTGCATTAGAGCCCCAAAGTATTCTGCGTTGACCAGTCTGATAAAAATGGGTACACATCAGCAGAGTGTCCTCCTTGGTACACCTGGCTCATGGTGTCCCACAAGCCCACCTAGGACCAACCCCTAATTCTCAATATTTTCTTATCACTATCCCTTCATGGCTTGCCAGCTGAAAACTGCAAGCTAGATTGGGACTTGAACCCATGGTCCTTTTTCTTTTATTTACTTTTTTATTTTTATTTTTGACTGTGCTGGGTCTTCATTGCTGTGCACGGGCTTTCTCTAGTTTTAGCAAGTAGGGGCTACTCTTCATCGCAGTGTGCAGGCCTCTCATTGTGGCGGCTTCTCGTTTCAGAGCACATGCTCTAGGGTGTGCAGGCTTCAGCTGTTGCAGTTCAAGGGTTCTAGAACACAGGCCCAGTAGTTTTGGTGCACTGGCTTAACTGCCTTGCAGCATGTGGAGTCTTTTTGGACCAGAGATTGAACCCATGGCCCCTGCATTGGCAGGCAGGTTCTCAACCACTGGACCACCAGAGAAGTCCCCCATGGTCCTTTAATTGAGATCACACACCTAGTCTCAGGATCTAATGAAGTTCAGGTCCTTGATATCTTGTCACAGGACAAATTCAGTGAGACACAACTGAATGTAAGAAGTGGACTTATTTAGAAAGCAACAGACTCCACAGACAAGGTGTGGGCCATCTCAAAAGGCAAAATACAGGATGATTGGTTTTTATGGGCTGGGTAATTTCATAGGCTAATGAGTGAAAGGATTATTCCAACTATTTCAGAGAAGGGGGATTTCTAGGAATTGGGCCCACTCTGGGGCCTCTTACAGTTGGTCTCAGAATTGTCATGGCACCTGTGGATGCGTCTCTTGACATCCTAATGTATTACAATGACTATATAATGAGGCTCAAGGTCCACTGGAAGTCAAATCTTCTGCCATCTTGGACCTAGCTAGTTCTACCAGTTCTTCTCATGCCCTATGGCAAGAATACACAGAAGAACTGTACAAAAAAGATCTTCACAACCCAGATAATCATGATGCTGTGATCACTAATCTAGAGCCAGACATCTTGGAATGTGAAGTTCTTGGAAAGCATTGCTAGGAACAAAGCTAGTGGAGGTGATGGAATTCCAGTGGAGCTCTTTCAAATCCTGAAAGATGATGCTGTGAAAGTGCTGCACTCAATATGCCAGCAAATCTGGAAAACTCAGCAGTGGCCACAGGACTGGAAAAGATCAGTTTTCATTCCAGTTCCAAAGAAAAGCAATGCCAAAGAATGCTCAGACTATCGCACAATTGTACTCATCTCACAGGAAATGGCAACCCACTCTGGTATTCTTGCCTGGGAAATCCCATGGACAGAGGAGCCTGATAGCCTATAGTCCAAGGGGTTACAAAAGTGTCAGACAGGACTTAGCGACTAAACAACAACAGCAACATGGCTATGTCATTCTTTTAAAAGTTGTGCCATGCCTCCTTCCCTCCTATTTCAATATGATGTGGGCTTATTAAACCAAGACCATTCATATTTCCTGACTCATTTCATTTATGCAAGCACAAATCTTCTTTATAACCAAACATCTATTAATAATCCTTCTAATAGTAACTAAGCTTTACTGAATACTTGCAATGTGTCAGGCACTGTTTTATGAACTTTGCATATATTATCCTATTTAATTTGTACAATAACCCTATGAAGTAAGTGCCATTATTACCTCCATGAGGCATAGGAAGTTTAAGGAGCATGTCCAAGGTCAGGGAGCTAGTAAGGGGAGGGCAGAGGTTGAAGCCAGACAGAATGGCTCCAGAGCCCATGCTCTGCTATTAGCTACAATTTATTGAGCACTTCTTTGGTGTCAGACACTGGGTTCAGTCTCTTGGACTGCAAGGACATCAAGCCAGTCCATCCTAAAGGAAATCAGTTCTGAATATCCATTGGAAGGACTGATACTGAAGCTGAAACGCCAATACTTTGGCCACCTGATGCGAAGAACTGACCCACTGGAAAAGACCCTGATGCTGGGAAAGATGGAAGGCAGGATGAGATGGTTGGATGGCATTACTGACTCGATGGACATGAGTTCGAGTAAGTTCTGGGAGTTGGTGATGGACAGGGAAGCCTGGCATGCTGCAGTCCATGGGGTCATAAAGAGTTGGATATGTCTGAGCAACTAAACAGAACTGAACTGGGTTCAGAACCATCTTCTTTGATCCCAACAATCCTGTGGGGTACATATTATGCTGAAAGAGCTGAGACTCTGCTCTTGCCTGAAGTCACTCACCAGGAAGATAAGCTAGATGGGCCTGACATGGAAGCCTTGCCTCTAGCCCTCCACTACATGTGGCCTGAATATTTAATAAACAGATGAGGAGGAACCCAGACTACACCCAGGCAAAGTAACTTAGAACAATAAAGGGGTGAGAGAGAACAGTGATGCAGAGAAGGCCATTGTGGTAGAACCCAGAGTTGGTAGCTAAACTCTAACAGTGTTCCACGTCTAGAAGGAACCCACAGAGATTATGAACACCAACCCATTCCATCACCCATCAAACCGCCAGCATAACTGATTTACTTGAAAAAATCAAGGACTCATTATCATCCCAGAGCAATTTCTAAGTAAGGATTATGCCAAGCATCCCTCGTGATCTGGAACTCACAATGGCACCAGAACAGCCACTACAGTTGTGAAACACTGAAATATTTCTGTATCAGTGAAACCTGCTCTCCTAAGCTCTCTGATTGTCTACCACACCCTGGCTTCTCTCCCTAGGGAAATTAATATTGACACCCAGACCATGATCTTGCTTTCACAGTAGGCCAGTTTAGAACACGTATATCCATCTCATATCCCCTGAATTTCTCCCATCTTGGAACATACTATTTTTTGGCCAATGTACCTTCTATTTTAATACCACTAAAGTAGATAGCACTAAGACAGGCAGACCAGTCTCTACAGCGTTCAACCAGAGAGAGCCATGACTTTTTTCTTACTATGAAAGCAATGTGTGTTCTTCATTTAAAACACACACACAGGTGTAGAGTTAGGTTATTTATTTGACTTTTTCTTGTTTCTTGAGGTATGCCTGTATTGTTATAAACTTTCCTCTTAGCACTGCTTTTACAGTGTCCCACAGGTTTTGGGTTGTTGTGTTTTCATTTTCATTCATTTCTATGCATTTTTTGATTTCTTTTTTTGATTTCTTCTGTGATTTGTTGGTTATTCAGCAGCGTGTTGTTCAGCCTCCATATGTTGGGATTTTTAATAGATTTTCTCCTGTAACTGAGATCTAATCTTACTGCATTGTGGTCAGAAAAGATGCTTGGAATACTTTCAATTTTTTTGAATTTACCAAGGCTAGATTTATGGCCCAGGATGTGATCTATCCTGGAGAAGGTTCCATGTGCACTTGAGAAAAGGTGAAATTCATTTTTTGGGGTGAAATGTCCTATAGATATCAATTAGGTCTAACTGTTCTATTGTATCATTTAAAGTTCGTGTTTCCTTGTTAATTTTCTGTTTAGTTGATCTATCCATAGGTGTGAGTGATGTATTAAAGTCTCCCACTATTATTGTGTTATTATTAATTTCCCCTTTCATACCTGTTAGCATTTGTCTTACATATTGGGGTGCTCCTATGTTGGGTGCATATATATTTATAATTGTTATATCTTCTTCTTGGATTGATCCTTTGATCATTATGTAGTGTCCTTCTTTGTCTCTTTTCACAGCCTTTGTTTTAAAGTCTATTTTATCTGATATGAGTATTGCTACTCCTGCTTTCTTTTGGTCTTTATTTGCATGGAAAATCTTTTTCCAGCTCTTCACTTTCAGTCTGTACATGTCTGATGTTTTGAGGTGGGTCTCTTGTAGACAACACATATAGGGGTCTTGTTTTTGTATCCATTCAGCCAGTCTTTGTCTTTTGGTTGGGGCATTCAACCCATTTATGTTTAAGGTAATTATTGACTAATGACCCATATATAGAAAGCTATAAAACACTGGTGAAAGAAATGAAAGAGGACACTAATAGATGGAGAAATATACCATGTTCATGGATCAGAAGAATTAATATAGTGAAAATGAGTATACTACCCAAAGCAATTTATAGATTCAGTGCAATCCCTATCAAGATACCAACGGTATTTTTCACAGAGCTAGAACAAATAATTTCACAAAAACCTCGAATAGCCAAAGCAAACTTGAGAAAGAAGAATAGAACTGGAGGAATCAACCTGCCTGACTTCAGGCTGTACTACAAAGCCACAGTCATCAAGACAGTATAATACTGGCACAAAGACAGAAATATAGATCAATGGAACAAAATAGAAAGCCCAAAGATAAATATGCAACATATATAGGAGTCTTGTTTTTGTATCCATTCAGCCAGTCTCTGTCTTTTGATTGGGGCATTCAACCCATTTATGTTTAAGGTAATTATTGATAAGTCTGATCCCGTTGCCATTTACTTTATTGTTTTGGGTTGGAGTTTATACACCCTTTTTTGTGTTTCCTATCTAGAGAAGATCCTTTAACATTTGTTGGAGAGCTGGTTTGGTGGTGCTGCATTATCTCAGCTTTTGCTTGTCTGTAAAGCTTTTGATTTCTTCTTCATATTTGAATGAGACCCTTGCTGGGTAGAGTAATCTGGGCTGTAGGTTATTTTCCTTCATCACTTTAAGTATGTCTTCCCATTCCCTCCTGGCCTGAAGAGATTTTATTGAAAGATCAGCTGTTATCCTTATGGGAATCCCCTTGTGTGTTATTTGTTGTTTTCCCCTTGCTGCTTTTAATATTTGTTCTTTGTGTTTGATATTTGTTAATTTGATTAATATGTATCGTGGGGTGTTTCACCTTGGGTTTATCCTGTTTGAGACTCTGAGTATCTTGGACTTGGGTGATTATTTCCTTCCCCATTTTAGGGAAGTTTTCAACTATTATCTCCTCAAGTGTTTTCTCATGGTCTTTCTTTTTGTCTTCTTCTTCTTCTGAGACTCCTATGATTCAAATGTTGGGGCATTTAACACTGTCCTGGAGGTCTTTGAGATTGTCCTCATTTCTTTTAATTCATTTTTTTTCCCTTTCTGATTCATTTATTTCTAGCATTCTATCTTCTAATTCACTAATCCTATCTTCTGCCTCTGTTAATCTACTATTTGTTGCCTCCAGAGTGTTTTTTATCTCATTTATTGCATTATTCATTATATATTGACCCCTTTTTATTTCTTCTAGGTCCTTGTTAAATCTTTCTTGCATCTTCTCAATCCTTGTCTCGAGGCTATTTATCTGTGATTCCATTTTGATTTCAAGATTTTGGATCATTTTCACTATCATTATTTGGAATTCTTTATCAGGTAGATTCCCTATCTCTTTCTCTTTTGTTTGGTTTGGTGGGCATTTATCCTGCTCCTTTACCTAATGGGTATTCCTCTATCTCTTCATCTTGCTTATATTGCTGCATTTGGGGTGTCCTTTCTATATTCTGGCAGTTTGTGGAGTTCTCTTTATTGTGGAGTTTCCTTGCTGTGGGTGCAGTTGTGCTGGTGGCTTGTCAAGGTTTCTTGGTTAGGGAAGCTTGTGTCAGTGTTCTGGTGGGTGGAGCTGGATTTCTTCTCTCTGGAGTGCAATGAAGTGTCCAGTAATGAGTTATGAGATGTTTATGGTTTTGGAGTAATTTGAGGCAGCCTGTATATTGAAGCACAGGGCTGTGTTCCTGTGTTGCTGGAGAATTTGCATGGCATGTCTTGCTCTGGAACTTGCTGTCCCTTGGGTGGTGCTTGGTTTCAGTGTAGGTATGGAGGCATTTGATGAACTCCTGTCAATTAATGTTCCCTGGAATCAGGAGCTCTCTGATGTTCTCAGGGTTTGGGCTTAAGCCTCCTGCTTCTGATTTTCAGTCTTATTTTTACCGTAGTCTCAAAACTTCTCCTTCTATACAGCACTGTTGATAAAATATCTCCTTTTGAAGACAATGGGCTGCTTTTCTGGGTGCCTGATGTCCTCTGCCGGCATTCAGAAATTGTTTTGTGGAATTTACTCAGCATTTAAATGTTCTTTTGATGAATTTGTGGGGAGAAAGTGGTCTCCCCATCCTATTTCTCTGCCATCTTAGGACCGCCTACCTCTGCAGCCATGAAATTAAAAGACGCTTACTCCTTGGAAGGAAAGTTATGACCAACCTAGATAACATATTCAAAAGCAGAGACATCACTTGCCAACAAAACTCCATCTAGTCAAGGCTATGGTTTTTCCTGTGGGCATGTATGGATGTGAAAGTTGGACTGTGAAGAAAGCTGAGCGCCAAAGAATTGATGCTTTTGAACTGTGGTGTTGGAGAAGACCCTTGAGAGTCTCTTGGACTGCAAGGAGATCCAACCAATCCATTCTAAAGGAGATCAGTCCTGGGTGTTCATTGGAAGGAATGATGCAAAACCTGAAACTCCAGTACTTTGGATGCCTCACTGGAAGAGTTGACTCATTGGAAAAGACTTTGATGCTGGGAGGGATTGGGGTAGGAGAAGAAGAGGACAACAGAGGATGAGATGGCTGGATGGCATCACTGACTCAATGGACGTGAGTCTGGGTGAACTCCGGGAGTTGGTGATGGACAGGGAGGCCTGGCATGCTGCAATTCATGGGGTCTCAAAGAGTCAGACACGACTGAGCGACTGAACTGAACTGAACTGATGGGAGAACTGGTTGAAGTCTGAGAGGGCAAAGCACACAGGTTCTGCCACAAATGCCAAAGCTCAGTGCACTTTGCTTTGGGGAGTTCAGAAATCATGGGCTCAAGATTCAGTGGTAAAGAATCTGCCTGCAGTGCAGGAGACTCGGGTTTGATGGCTGGGTCAGGAAGATTCTCTAGAGAAGAGAATGGCTACCCACTCGAGTTATTCTTGCCTGGAGAATCCCATGGACAGAGGAGCCTGGGAGGCTACAGTCCATGGGATTGTAAAGAGCTGGACATGACTGAACAACTAACACACACACCAGATTCAGAAAGAGGGATCAGAACCTAGAATATTCCTAGTTCCTGACAAATCTTCCTTTCAGTAAAATTCTCCCATTTTAAAAGCATGAATTTTTGTTCCTTGTAATCAGTTATTTCTGGGAAGTGGTTTTATTTTTTTTTTAATTTGCTGTTTATCCAATATTAGCAATATGAAATAGTTTTCATCTGTTTAATATTTGCAGTTTTTTCTATGAGTTGTCTGTTGGCAAGAGACAATTATTTCCTGTTTTCTGATGTGTTATTTGTTTTTTTCTCATTGATTTGTAGGGACCTTTCAAATATATTAAGTATTAATCCTTTCCTTACATAATAGAAAAACTTCCTATTCTGTTACTTGTCTTTTAACTTTATGTTTCTTTTGTTGTACAGAAATTTAAAATTATTTTGTAATCAAACCTGTAAATCTTTTGAATTTGGGGTTTGGAGTCTTGCTAAGGAAGGCCCTCCCAATTGAAGATTGTGTAAAAATATTCTACTACTACTACTACTAAGTTGCTTCAGTCGTGTCCAACTCTGTGCGACCCCATAGACGGCAGCCCACCAGGCTCCCCTTCCCTGGGATTCTCCAGGCAAGAACACTGGAGTAGGTTGCCATTTCCTTCTCCAATGTATGAAAGTGAAAAGTGAAAGTGAAGTCACTCAGTCATGTTCGACCCTCAGCGATCCCGTGGACTACAGCCTACCAGGCTCCTCTATCCATGGGATTTTCCAAACAAGAGTACTGGAGTAGGGTGCCATTGCCTGTATTATATTTTACTACAGAATTTTTCTTTTTTGTTTTCTTTCTTTTTCTTACTGTATTTTATTTTATTTATTTTTAATAAAACTTTATTTCTTTTAATTGGAGGGTAATTACAATATTGTGGTGGTTTTTGCCATACACTGACATGAATCAGCCATGAGTGTACGTGTGTCCCCTATCCTGAACCCCCCTCACACCTCCCACCCCATCCCATCCCTCAGGATCATCCCCATGCACCAGCCCCGAGCATCCTGTATCGTGCATCAAACCTGGACTGGCAATTCGCTTCACATATGATAATATACATGTTTCTATGCCATTCTCCCAAATCGTCCCACCCTCGCCCTCTCCCACAGAGTCCAAAAGACTGTTCTATACATCTGTGTCTCTTTTGCTGTCTCACATACAGGGTTATCGGAGAAGGCAATGGCACCCCACTCCAGTACTCTTGCCTGGAAAATCCCATGGATGGAGGAGCCTAGAAGGCTGCAGTCCATGGGGTCACTGAGGGTTGGACGCGACTGAGCAACTTCACTTTCACCTTTCACTTTCATGCATTGGAGAAGGAAATGGCAACCCACTCCAGTGTTCTTGCCTGGAGAATCCCAGGGACAAGGGAGCCTGGTAGGCTGCCATCTATGAGGCCGCACAGAGTCGGACACGACTGAAGTGACTTAGCAGCAGGAGCAGCAGCAGCATACAGGGTCATTGTTACCATCTTTCTAAATTCCATATATATGTGTCAGTATACTGTATTGGTGTTTTTCTTTCTGGCTTACTTCACTCTGTATAATAGGCTCCAGATTCGTCCCCCTGGGAGGGGATTTTAAATGAATGAACAAGTTTCCTCATCTTACTCTTTATATTTTCCCATATTCTGTATTTGAAGAAAACTTTTCAAAAAAATCAGAAACAAAGTATACTTGGGTCCAAATACCAGTTAGGGTGAGTGGGATGTGTGGCGGCCCTCTGTGGGCTGGAGTCCGGCTTTGCCTTAGCACCCAAAAGGGACGTTAGGAGGGGCCAGAGCTGCAGGGAGCCCACTGAGCTGTGGGGAGCTGGCCAGGGCACCTCAGGAGAAGGGCCTGGGGATGGAGGGGAGCAGTTTGTCTCTCCCTCTCGCAGACCCTTGGCACATCCGTAGAAGCCTGGCAGGGCCTTGGCTGGCCAGCTAAAGAAACACAGGGGAGTCTCTGTGACTGGGGGCTGGTGGACACGGGACCACATCAGTCACGCAGAGCCAAGGACCCAGCTGCGCCCACCCACATGGATCACAGCCCAGGGCAGCCGTATCTGCGTGCTTCCAAGCAGCTCTCTGGGCCAAGATCCCAAGCTCTCTCTTGTCTCAGCCACGGCCTTTAATCGGCTCACTGTCGGGCAGCCCCATGCCAGGTGCCTTGTCTCCTGTCGCCTGAGGAGCTGTGTTGGCTTCCCTGCTTTCTTTATCTGATTGAAAGGAGGTGGCCACAGGTAAGAGAGAGTAAGGTGGGCAGAGGAAGAGGAGAAGCAAATCTTTGAGTTCTGGGTCTGTTCTCCGTGAGGCCCGCTGTGTGGGATGAGTAAGGGAAATGTCCACGGTGGTTCTCCCAGGCCTCTTCCCAAGTGGCTCAGCCACACGACCGACGGCACCCTCCATGGGGTCTCTGTTTTGGCCATTTCTATTCCCTCCGTCTGGCTCTGAGGTCCTGGCATCCCACAGAGCTTGCCTTGTCTGATCCCCACCTTTGCCCTTCCTTCCACACTCTGCCTCTAGCTAACACCTACTGCTGCTGCTGCTTAGTCACATCAGGGGTGTCCAATTCTGTGCAACCCTGTGGAGCCCCCCAGGCTCCTTGTCCATGGGATTCTCCAGGCAAGAATACTGGAGTGGGTAGCCATTTCCTCCTCCAGGGGATCTTCCCGACGCAGGGATCAAACCCAGGTCTTATGATTGCAGGCAGATTCTTTACCACTGGACCACCAAAGAAGCCCTGCTAACAGCTAGACGTCTCCAATTCCTGCATCCGTAGCCAATTTTCTAGGGATTCCACCTGCTGGAAAATCCCTACCAGGATGCTCCCCAGGCATCTTGAACTCTGTCTGTTCAAAAGTAGATTTCCATCAAGCCACTCAGCCCTGGCCCGTTCCCTGGCTCAGACCCAAGTGTCTCGACCTGAAGCCTGTCCCCACCCGTCATTCCTTCCTGTCCCTCTCTCCACTCCTACATCTGACCAATCACAAAGCCCTGAGTTGTCTTCTGCAAAAAGATCCTCAACTCTTATCTATCTTATTTGCATTTACTATTCTGTCTCAGAAGAAGGCAACAGTAACCCACTCCAGTATTCTTGCCTAGAGAATTCCATGGACAGAGAAACCTGAAGTCACTTCAGTCGGCTGCTGTCCATGGGGTTGCACAGAGCTGGACACGACTGAAGCGACTTAGCATGCCTGCATGCGTTGGAGAAGGAAATGGCAAGCCACTCCAGGATTCTTGCCTGGAGAATCCCAGGGACAGAGGAGCCTGGTGGGCTGCCATCTATGGGGTCGCATTGAGTCGACTGAAGTGACTTCGCAGCAGCAGCAGCATACTGTCTCAAGTAAAGCCTTACTGTGTTCCTCTCTAACAACCTCCTCACTGGTGTCCCTGCCTCCAGTCCCTCCCTGTAGATTCCTCCAGAGGGGGTCTTTCCAAAGCACCAGAGCCATCACAACACAGCCTTACCTATAACCTTGTCCCCCCTACTCCTGGCTGGCTGGGCCCACCACTGCCATCAGGATGCTGCCTGACTCCCTCCACCTTCTGTGACCTTCACCCCAGAAAGAATTTTCTTTCCTTCCTCTTGGTTCCCATATGGCCTCCTACTTTCTTTTACTGTGCACTAATGACATCACACAGTCACTGGTGACAAGACCACACTAAGGGACTCCTTGGGGGCAGCACCTCTTGTCATACTGGTTTTCATGTTTCTAACCCCTGTCACTGGATCATCGAAAAAGCAAGAGAATTCCAGAAAAATATCTATTTCTGTTTTATTGACTGTGCCAAAGTCTTTGACTGTGTGGATCACAACAAACTGTGGAAGATTCTTAAAGAGGTGGGAATACCAGACCACCATATCTGCCTTCCGAGAAATCTGTGTGCAGGTCAAGAAGCATCAGTTAGAACTGAACATGGAACAACAGACTGGTTCCAAATCTGGAAAGGAGTACATCAAGGCTGTATATTGCCACCCTGCTTATTTAACTTCTATGCGGAGTACATCATGAGAAATGCTGGACTGGATGAAGCAAAAGCTGGAATCAAGACCACTGGGAGAAATATCAATAACCTCAGGTATGCAGGTGACACCATCTGTATGGCAGAAAGCAAAGAACTAAAGAGCCTTTTGATGAAAGTGAAAGAGAGTGAAAAAGTTGGCTTAAAACTCAACATTCAGAAAACTAAGATTATGCCATCTGGTCCCATCACTTCTTGGGAAATAGATGGGGAAACAGAGGAAACGGTGACAGACTTTATTTTGGGGGCTCCCAAACCACTGCAGATGGTGACTGCAGCCATGAAATGAAAAAACACTTGCTCCTTGGAAAAACAGTTATGACCAATCTGGACAGCGTATTAAAAAGCAGAGACATTACTTTGCCCACAAACATCTACTAGTCAAAGCTATGGCTTTTCCAGTTGGCATGTATGGATGTGAGAGTTGGACTATAAAGAAAGCTGAACACCAAAGAACTGATGCTTTTGAACTGTGGTGTTGAAGAAGACTCTTGAGAGTCCCTTGGACTTCAAGGAGATCCAACCAGACCATTCTAAAGGAAATCAGTCCTGAATATTCACTGGAAGGACTGATGCTGAAGCTGAAGCTCCAATACTTTGGTCACCTGATGCAAAGAACTGACTCATTGGAAAAGACCCTGATGCTGGGAAAGGTTGAAGGCAGAAGGAGAAGGGGATGACAGAGGATGAGATGCTTGGATGACATCACCAACTCAAGAGACATGAGTTTGAGTAAACTCCAGGAGTTGGTGATGGACAAGGAAGCCTGGCGTGCTGCAGTCCATGGGGTAGAAAAAAGTCGGACATGACTGAGCAACTGAATTGAACTGAACTGAACCCTTGCCAAGGGCCTGATACTTAGCAGATGCCCAGGTGCTTTGTGGGATTAAAGTCACAAGGAAGGGATCAAGAGGATTTGTGATTCCACCTGGTGGTGGTGAAGGCTGCAGGTTTGCTACCTCAGCAAGCACCCCTCCTCTGGCCCCTCCCACTCCCACTTTCTTTTTGGCACCACTCCTATGTGGGAACAGTGGTGCTCCCAGGGCAAGCTTGCGCTCAGGCCTGAGTACAGTCAATAAGCACATTTTAACCCATCCAATTCCACGCCCATGGGCTTTTGTGGATCTCTCCCTCTCTGTAATTTTTCTCTTTGTCTTCCAAGGAAATTCTCTCTGCTGTTGGACTTGAACCAGAGAGGAGGTAAGTCTGAGGTTGCTGTCCCCCTCTAGCTACCATGTGGAGCCTGTGAGGGACAGGAATGCCCACAAGGGAGCAGGCTGAGTACACAGGCACAGAGAAGGGGTGTCCTGCCTGCTGCTCCCTGTGTAACTATGGTGGGTGGAATAAGTGCCTTTCCCCAAAATACATGTCCAGCCGGAACCTGGTTTACAAAGAGGGTCTTTGCAGATGTAATTGAGGTAAATATGGAGATGAGCTCACATGGCATGATGGATCCTAAATCCATTGAGAGTTCTTATAAGAGACAAAAGGACATACAGAGACACAGGCCAGGAAGAAGACCATTTAAGATGAAGGTAGAGATTGGAGGGATGCCTCCAATCTCTCCAGGCATGCCAAGTCAAGGAATGCCTGGAGCCACCAGAAGCTAGAAGAGACAGGGAAGTAATTTGCCTTTTGCCACCTTGGTTTTGGACTTCTGGCCTCTGGAACTGTGTGAGGATACATTCCAGCCCTGGAAAAATAATCCCAGAAACAATAAATATCCCTTCTCTTCTTTTTATTCCTTTAAGGATTTTGAGCTATTTTTTTTTCCTGTTCTTTGTAAGAATCTTAATTGATAAAATGGTGGAGTCCAAAACAATTTTGTGTTTGATAAATAAAACACAAAAAGTGAGTGATGAAAACTTAACAGTGAGACCCAGCATGAGGAATAACAAAGACTGTGATGATGAAAGAGGGGGCGCCTTCAGCTCCTTTCATGCAAAGTCTCATAAACAAATGTCCTGGAACTGGGCATGTCTTGGGTAAAAGGATCCTGTCTCTAGTTCCTATAGAAACTGATTTTTGATGGCCTTAGGATGAGATAACATTTCAGCCCTCTGTGGGCATACTCTATGACATACGAGAGGCAGAGTGAGGCGCTTGACTGTGCCACCCTGATAACTATTTGAGTTTCCAACTAAGGAAATTCATGTGGTTGACTTCTCTCTGCATCATCCCTCTAAAGTCAGGTAGGGCTGGATAGGAAAGTGACATGCGTGGCATGTATGTCCCACATGGCATTGAGGACATGTGACATTTTTTATTGCAGTGCTAGGACTGGAAATTTAATTGTTCACACATCCTAGACCAGCGCCATCTGACAGACATATAATGGGAACCACTATATAAATTTCAGATTTTCACATAGCTGCATTAAATAAGTAAAAAGGAGGTAATGTTAATTTTAGTAATATACTCTATTTTACCTACTATATCCCACACATTATCATTTCAATATGTAATCAATACAAAATTATTAAGGAGGTACTTTTCATTGTGTTTGTGGACGAGGACCTCCATCCGCCAGGTGGGCTCCTGTTCTGTGTGGCCTCAGCATGAGCATTTGGTTACCAGCAAAGGGATTTGCAGGCTTGATTCAAAACCTCCACACTCTCCACTCCCTGGACACAGTTTCCACGGGACCGCTTTCATTTTGGGTCTGCCTGTCATCCATGTTTCCCTAATAAGCCTCACCACTCCACCCTTTAAAAACAACATTTCAAATCATTCATGCAGGCTAAGATCTGAGCTATGATTCATTCAAATTTCAGCAAGGCCTAAGTGTTTTCATTGCTTTTTAAATAGGGTTGGGAGAAAATTCAAACAGCCTGATAGAAAAATGGACAAAGGATATTAACTAGCAATGGACAATGAGGAGTTATGTGGGAGCATCACAGTGTAGTGTGTGGCTCCACAGCAGCGGGGAATGTATAAAGCAAGGCAGCACTTGTTCCCATCCAGTATGAGTCTGACACTATGGAGTGTTGGTGAGACTGTGGCGAAAGGGGTGCTTCTGGAAACTACTGTGGGTGGAGGGCATATTCAGACAGCTCCTCCTGAGAACAGCTTGACAGCTAAAACCATGCACACACTCTGGCCAGCAGCTGTTGGCAGGGTCCTCCTAGAGGAGCCCTCCCACGTGTGTGCCAAGAGGCAGTATGAGGATTTTTACGGTGACACAACTTGCAATAGGAGGAATGTAGAATGACTTTTAGATTCTCCAGGAGATTCTGATAGGCATTCCACTAGGGGAATGGATGGTTACGCCGGAGCACACACCATATTGACCACAATATGTCAGTTAGAAAGAATGAGATAGATTTACATGCAGTCACACAGAAAGGAGTCAGTGTCAGACTTGGCTGTGGAAAAGCCAACTTGTAGGATAATGCAGGGAGCAGGGTGCTATTTATGCAAAAATATCACACTGAACAATGTTAATTCGTTTTTATGGATACTCATCTCCCTGTTCGTAATAATTCAGAGGAATTATTGGAAAGAGACACATCAGACTGATGACACCAGATACCTTTGGGGGAACTTAGAGGGAGAGAATGTTTAAGTGTAGTGATCAGAGGGGACATCAAATTTATCCATAAGTTTAGATTATTTTGAGGAAAGCAGTATTCATGCAATACTTGTAGAATTTAAAATTAATGAAAAAACATGAGCATGGGTAAATCTAATTCCCCTTCTTGGCAATGAGAAGTAGAGGCAGCTTTATTCCTTTGGGTCATATTATCTTGTTCCTTTTCACTGAGTCTCTGAACCTGGGGAGAGTCATGGTTCTATTCTAACTCATGATGGACAAATTGCTTCCCCTCTGTCATTTCATCTGTCAAATAAGGCAGTTTTGCCAATTGATCCTTTATGTTTTGCAACTGTGATGTCTGATTACAAATGACTAAATACATACTGTTGTTCCTGGAGGAAAGCTAATCTGATCAAGACTACAACTCAGATGTGAATCACTGACCATTTCTTCACAATGAGCTTGGCAAAACTTTTTATATTGTTGTTTTATCATGAAAGTGTGTCATGGATAATGACACTCAAAATAAGGTAAGACGTAAGAGGCTCAAGACTTCAGGGAAATGCTCTCCAGTGTCAAATGGCACATTGTTGATTCATGACCGAATGCAAGAGCCCCAACTTTCCCAAGAGAATTAGGATGTCTGCTCAAACAGTAGACCATAAATCTAAATAGATACAGTTGGGAAAAGGCAAAGGACAGCCCCCTTATATCAACTATAGTCAATTTTTTGGAACTAGTTTGAGTCAGTGCAATTTTGTACATGAATGTACATGAATGTATTCGTTCAACAAATATTGAGTGCCTGCCCTCATGGAGCTTAAAGTCTACTAGTAGAGACTTTCCAAAGCACAGTACAATGGCTAACATTTGTTGAACAATTACATATGGTTCTAGGGGCCGCCCCAAGTATGTCTATGGCTTGTCTCATTAGCTCCTCATCACAACCAGATGATGTAGGCAAAGTTATTACCCTAATTTGCAGAGAGGCACACTGACAGCTCTAAGATGACATATCTAGCGAAGTCAGGAGTTGGACTTTTGCCCACATAGCTCCATACCGAAGTCTACAGTTTCCAGTAAAGAAATGGGTGTGTACCAGTAAATCGTGAGATGTGATATGAAAAAAACAGAGAGCAGGCTGATGGGAGGAGGAAGAAAAACAGGGGGTGGAATTAAGATAAAGTGATCAAGGGATGTCCTCTCTGAAGAGGTAATGTTCAACTGAATGTCTAGTTCTTGAGGATTGCTGCCGCTGCGGCTAAGTCGCTTCAGTCGTGTCCAAGTCTGTGCGACCTCATAGACGGAAGCCCACCAGGCTCTCCCGTCCCTGGGATTCTCCCAGCAAGAACACTGGAGTGGGTTGCCATTTCCTTCTCCAAAGCACGAAAGTGAAAGGTGAAAGTGAAGTCGCTCAGTCGTGTCCGACTTTTAGCGACCCCATGGTGTGCAGACTACCAGGCTTCTCTGCCCATGGGATTTTCCAGGCAAGAGTACTGGAGTGGGGTGCCATTGTCTTCTCCAAATTCTTGAGAATTAGGAAAAGCCAAATGCACATGTGATGGGAAGAGGAAGGAAATAGCAAGTATTCCCTGTAGCCTTGGTTGTTGATCACTGTGTGGATAACAGGACAATAGGAACTCTTTCTTCTGTCTGGAAGGCTTTGCTCTTGACCTTCCTCTGTGCCCTGTGCTTTTCTACTCATCTTGCAATGCCCAGGTGCCCCACGGAGAGCTTCCCTGGTGAATCAGCCATACCCTTCTCTGAGGCTCCGTGGCCGTCCCTCCCTTTGTTCACCTTCTGGTCCCTCTCAGTCATATCCCAGTCCAATCTACCAGCTGATCTTGCTGGCTCTACCCTGAACATTTTCCCAGAATCTGGCCACTTCCATTGTTCCCACTCCTGTGCAAGCCACCATCGTGTCTCATGTCAGTAACTTGATTAGTTTCCTAACATGTCTCCTTGATTATACCCTTGTTTCCACAAGACTGTTCACACAAGTATTCCCTGTAGCCTTGGTTGTTGATCACTGTGTGGATAACAGGACAATAGGAACTCTTTCTTCTGTCTGGAAGGCTTTGCTCTTGACCTTCCTCTGTGCCCTGTGCTTTTCTACTCATCTTGCAATGCCCAGGTGCCCCACGGAGAGCTTCCCTGGTGAATCAGCCATACCCTTCTCTGAGGCTCCGTGGCCGTCCCTCCCTTTGTTCACCTTCTGGTCCCTCTCAGTCATATCCCAGTCCAATCTACCAGCTGATCTTGCTGGCTCTACCCTGAACATTTTCCCAGAATCTGGCCACTTCCATTGTTCCCACTCCTGTGCAAGCCACCATCGTGTCTCATGTC
Organism: Madoqua kirkii; assembly: GCA_006408675.1. NCBI lineage: Eukaryota > Metazoa > Chordata > Mammalia > Artiodactyla > Bovidae > Madoqua > Madoqua kirkii. The sequence continues at coordinate 85,176 of SJYC01110266.1, forward strand.
AGTAACTTGATTAGTTTCCTAACATGTCTCCTTGATTATACCCTTGTTTCCACAAGACTGTTCACACAGCAGCCAGAGTGACCTTTTTACTACATACATTAGACCACTTTACTCTCCTCTGCTCCAAACTATGCTCCCCATATCACTCAGAATATAAACCAATACTCTCTCCATATTCACACCCACACACACTCACACATATTCCATTATATGTCACAGATTATGTCATATGTGTCATGTGTCATATGTAAATCATAGAGTATTGTTTAATTCACTGATGATCTCACAGTATTTGGCATGCAGGGGATCAGTGCAGTTCAGTTCAGTTCAGTCGCTTAGTCGTGTTCGACTCTTTGCGACCCCATGAATCACAGCACACCAGGCCTCCCTGTCCATAGATAAGAAAGCTGTGGTACATATACACAATGGAGTATTACTCAGCCATTAAAAAGAATACATTTGAATCAGTTCTAATGAGGTGGATGAAACTGGAGCCTATTATACAGAGTGAAGCAAGCCAGAAAGAAAAACACCAATACAGTATACTAACACATATATATGGAATTTAGAAAGATGGTAACGATAACTCTGTATGCGAGACAACAAAAGAGACACAGATGTATAGAACAGTCTTTTGGACTCTGTGGGAGAGGGTGAGGGTGGGATGATATGGGAGAATGGCATTGAAACATGTATAATATCATATATGAAATGAATAGCCAGTTCAGGTTTGATGCATGGTACTGGATGCTTGTGGCTGGTGCACTGAGATGACCCAGAGGGATAGCACGGGGAGGGAGGAGAGGGGAGGGTTCAGGATGGGGAACATGTGCATACCTGTGGCAGATTCATGTTGACGTGTGGCAAAACCAATACATTATTGTAAAGTAATTAACCTCCAATTAAAATAAATAAATTTATATTTAAAACACACACACACACATATATGCATGCACACTGGAAACTACCCAAAAAAAGACTAAGAAGAAGAGACAAAATAACACTCCAGCACCAGTCAGAAACATTCAGGATTAGGTAAACGGCACTGTGCTTGGACATAAGGATATTTTTTTAAAGTTGAAAAAGTTGCACATTGGTTCTAGCCCAGTGAGGTGGAAGACAAATCATGTTAATAGTTGAATAGGTAAGTGCCAGAGGTTTACCCAGGGGTCTTGAGAAGCTGAGTAGAGGGACCCCTGGCTCTAGGCAAAGTACTACCCGTGCTTTTAGACTGGAGTCACCTTTAGGGCCACAGTGAAAGTGTAGCCTTGGGGAAGCAGGCTGAGGAGCGTGTTCAGCCTTTTTGAAAGGGCCATAAAGCAGACAGAAAAAAGGCAGTGATTCACCTCAACTCATAAAAGCTGAGAACTTTGTACAGAAGGCTGCACAGAAGGCTTCAGTGCTTTACAGGCCCACTTTGCATATCTCCTTCATGAACCATTATGGGGTGAAAGGCATCTGGTTAAGGATCCTGTGGCTGAATACCAATCTCAGAATTTCCAGGATTTCAGTTCTTTCTTCGCTTCTCTTGCTTATCTTTGAACTGGGGGTGACTTCTATTCCAGATATTGGAGGAGTACGTGTCACACCCTGACTATTGCAGAGAAAACTCTATGACGGATCTGTTCCTTTGACTTTAACCTTTGCTTTTTGGTGCTTTTGTTATTATAATCATACATAATAGCCTGCCTTTTCATACTGTTCGTGAAGGGAGCCCTGCCCCTCTGCCTGGCTGTAAACTAAGTGTGCCTTTGTTCAGCTCACAGGGAGAAGATTCGACCCTGCCACCTGTGAAGGACTGTAAGAATAAAGAGATTAACACATCCTCTCCCTGAGGCTGGCCATTCCAGGAGGTATTGGCAAGATGACGGCTTCTACTTTACTTCCCAACTCGTCCCCCTCTCTGTTCTATAAGAGAAACTGGGATCCAGACCCCCCACAAGATGGTTACCTCGAAACCTTTGTCTGCCATCTGTTTTTGGTCAGTTGACTAAAGCTGTACTACTCGCCTCAGCAGCTCATCTCTCAGATTTATTGACCTGCTGAGTGGCAAGCAGAGCGAGCTTGGACTTGGGTAACATGAGGAGACGCCATTCAGTTTTCTTCTAATTTCAAAAGGAAGCAAGGGAACTTTATTTGACAGGATAGGAAAATGGGCAGGGAGTCAGAGTGTGGAGAAAAGGAAACTAAATTTGTAGACAATTAGCCATGTGCGAGGAACTGTGCTGGAAACTTCCCCTATATCTACTCATATAATCCTAATATTTCTATGATGTCAATATATTATTATAACTATTATAAAAGAAGCAACAAACTCACAAAGTTAGTTTGTCCACGACCACCAGCTAGTAATGGCAGTGCCAGGATTAAACATAGGTCTGTCTCCATCCAAAATCATGTTCTTTCACAAAATGTGCCAATCACAGCTGTGTGAGGTCAGTTTGAAGAGAGGTCACTTGTCAGAACGCAGTGGTTGTGTGAGAAGAAGCACAGTGACTGAAACCATCCACCCTGGTCAGGCACCATAATAAACATTTGTGTCAATTATTTTACTACGGGAGGTCCTGGTAAGGAACAAGGAACCAACAAGTCACCACCAACTGGAAAAGGTCAGGAAAGGTCTAGAATTCTCAGAATTTTCAGTGGCATCCATCTTGGCTGAGCAATGCATGCACCACCTGGAAGGACTCCTGAGTCAGAATGATTGGCCAAAACAACCTGAAAACTAACCCCATCATCATAAAACTTGAAACTGCAAGATACGGGGCAGAGCAGTTCTCCCGGGTTCTGCTAGCCTACTGCTCTAAAGAATCCTTCCCAGTAAAATCTCTTGCTTTGTCAACACGTGTGTCTCCCCTGACAATTCTTTCCCAAGTGTTAGACAAGAGCTCACTCTTGGGCCCTGGAAGGGGTCCCCTTTCCTGCAACAGTCGGAAAGGAGCAACTGGAACAAGGACAGCTGACAAGCTTATGGACCATTTAAGGACATGATCCTCCACAAAGGTTGTATTAGTACTTTTATTAGCCTGCCTGTCCTCCTGACTTCTTCCTTTTCTTCTCATCTTTTCCCTCCTTTTTCTTCTTTCTGGCCTGCCAAAAAGAACTCTTACTAAATGTCTACCATTTACAAAACTTTTGTATGTTTTTAAAGGAGAGAGATGAATTTTAATCACTTTAACCAAAGTGGTTAAAAATTCATATTTCTGACAGCAGTACTAAAAATTGTTATGGAAAATATTGTTTTCCATTTTTTTCCAGACTTCAGTACTTATTGCCAATTCATCAAGTTCTTGTTTATCTCCTTATAATTAACTACAAATAAATCAAAACATTTTATCATGAAAAAAATTCTACACACTTTCTACTTGTCCTCATTTTATTACATTCAAGATTAAAGGTGCTGGTAATAATGAGGGAGATGATTAGCAGCAGACAGCAACATAACTAACAAGTAGCACTTACTGTGTGCCAGCACTGTTCTAAATGCTTTATGCTTCTAATTCGTTTAATCCCCACCATAATCCCATAAAGCAGTATACTGATATTATCCTCATTTTGCAGAATATGAAACTGAGGCACAGAGTGGTTAATAACTTCCTGAAGGTCACACAGCTAGTAAATGGCAAATCTAATTTTCAAATCCATTTTCTTTCTTAAGAAACAAGAAAAATAGCTTTTTAATTTTAGTAGAAAAAAGAAGATGTCAGCAACACAATCTTTAGTTTCTGAGACTAATAACAATATCCAACATATACTAGCACTGTTCTGAGTATTTTACATCTATTGTCCAATCCCCTTATCAGTCCTATTATTGTCCCTGTTTTACAGATGAGAAAACTGAGGTACAAAGAGATTAAATAACTTGCCCTAGGTGCACAGCTGGGGTCTCTGTGACTGAGGACGATAAGACCCAAATTCTTGTCACCATTTCTCACTCAGGAGTATAATTTCAGTGGGCTTATATGAGACCATGTATATGAAATTTTTGAAATTGTAAAGAACTACAGAATTTAAAGAATCTTTCGTGTGATTAAAAAGACTGATGCAAAAAAGAGGGCACTTTCAGGGAAGGCTGCTCTTCACCGCAGGACATGCCTGGCTGACAAAGGTTTTCATCAGTACATTTGGTTTCTGTCTGACTCTCTTCCCCCTCACTGACGGCATTTACACAGCCTCTCGCCTAATCACCACAATGGAACAAGAAGATGAAAATGCACTCGAAAGATTTCCCCAAGGTCATCACATTTATAAACCTTCCCTTCGGTTCTCTTCCTGGAACTTTCAAGATTAGTCATGAGTTGGGATTTCTCTTTCACCACTGTGGTCTGAGTCCTAAGATAACAGGTAGGGACAGCTTAGCTACTTCACTGTCTTGTCTTTTTTCATCCACTTGTGACAGGGGCTAAAACACAGGCTGCCAAGAGCACAGACATGCTGGGAGGGGTAGGAACTTTGCTGTGACCAAAGAAGGAAGCCACACCGGCTTGAGCAAGGTTGTGTTCAGGCAAAGCTGGAGTTTACCAAATGATGAGACAGGGCACTTCCACAGAATGAAAATGCAAGGTTGCAACTCCTGCCCGAGGGAGCTGGAAAGGGGAACTGTGTGATGAATAGGGGTGGGCAGGGGAGGTGTGGGAGAGGTTCAGAAAAGGCAGTGGTGGCTGCGGTATAATTTGCTGCTTAGCTTCTGCTTTCAGCATCTGCTGTGACCAGATGGTGTGCAGTGATCTCTCTGGCTAACTGAGCCAAGGAAGGAGGAAAACCTCACCAGTATTTGTAAACTATAGACTGTGTCTGAAGGGAGCAAATTACCCTGTAGCAATTAGCAATTTCTATTTCAATATTTTACTCTTTCTCTCTCTCAGAAGTCTTATCATTTTTTTAAACATTTTTACATTTATATTTTATTATTTTTGAAATTGAAGTGTGATTGCCTTACAATTTTCCATTAGTTTCAGGTCAACATTGTTATACATAAATGATCACCACCATAAATCTAGTTACCAAGCAAAGTTATTAAAATACTATTGACTATATTCCTTACGTCCTATGTTACATCTCTATGACTAAATAAATTATTTTGACTGGAAGTTGGTATCTGTTAATCTTCCTCATCTATTTCACTCATCTCCCCCTACCCCTATCCCTAGCCCTGGCAACCACCAAGTTGCTGTCTATATGAATCTGCTTCTGTTTCACTATGCTTGTTCATTCTGAAATCTTTTGTTTGGTCCCTAAGTGGTCTATATTGATATCCTGGTCAAAGTTTGGTCTGGGATGTTTCTCGAATTTTTAAGGCTCCCCCACCTCCCCTCTGCTCTCAAATCTAGCTATCTGGAAAGGTTTTCTATAAATGGCTGGCTTTTCATATCCTCAGTGATTCTCCAACTTAAAGAACAATTCCAGTAAAAGGGAGAAAAACTTTCATGAATTTCCTTCTCCTCATGTTGTCTGGAAATATTTTTAACAAAAATTACATTATTTAAATAATACAAATTATTATGAAAGCATAAATTTCCAAATGTACTTATGTTTGTAGCTTTTAAACAGTTATCAAATCACACAGTTATAAATTAAACACCAACAAAGCTATTAAAGGAAAGTTAATCAAATCAAAAGAACATCTGTCAACAAAAAAAAAGTGCAAAATGTGAGAGCTGCGAGATAAGTTTTATCTGGGACAAAATGAGGACTGCAGCCCAGGAGACAGCACCTCAGATAGTTCTAAGAAACTGCTCCAAAGAGGCCGCCAGGGAAGGTCAATATCAATATAGGTGGTGAAGGGGAAGGTTCAGTGCAGTGAAGCATATATCTTACAAAAGGTTTTTTTGCCAGTCACGAGGAACAGATGTCACTATGAAGGGATTTACTACTTTTCTAGATATGAAGAAATGCAAAGATTGTGAAATCATGATCATGAAATTGATCATGAAATCAGTTCCTGGAATATCTTAACTATCTAAAGACCTGTTCCATCAGTTTTCCTGATGCACAAAGTGCCTCATTCTCCACCCTGAACCCTCTTCAGGGCATGCCAGAGGTCAACAGCTGAAGCAGGACAGGATTCAGTCCCCTAGAGGCAGATGGCAAATGTCCTTGGCAAGCGCCAATTTGTAGTTGACACATCATTACTTAACGTGACAGGTAATATTTGGGTGAAATAAAATCACCTGCAACAAGAATGTAATAGTGATAGGTACATAACAAACACTTTTGCACTGGGCATTCAGAACCACTATTTGCAGAGCTATCCTTCAGTTCAGTTCAGTTCAGTCGCTCAGTCGTGTCCGACTCTCTGTGATCCCATGAATCGCAGCACGCCAGGCTTCCCTGTTCATCACCATCTCTCGGAGTTCACTCAGACTCACGTCCATCGAGTCCGTGATGGATCCAGCCATCTCATCCTCTGTCCTCCCCTTCTCCTCCTGCCCCCAATCCCTCCCAGCATCAGAGTCTTTTCCAATGAGTCAACTCTTTGCATGAGGTGGCCAAAGTACTGGAGTTTCAGCTTTAGCATCATTCCTTCCAAAGAAATCTCAGGGCTGATCTCCTTCAGAATGGACTGGTTGGATCTCCTTGCAGTCCAAGGGACTCTCAAGAGTCTTCTCCAACACCACGGTTTAAAAGCATCAATTCTTCGGCGCTCAGCCTTCTTCACAGTCCAACTCTCACATCCATACATGACCACAGGAAAAACCATAGCCTTGACTAGATGCACCTTAGCTGGCAAAGTAATATCTCTGCTTTTCAATATGCTATCTAGGTTGGTCATAACTTTTCTTCCAAGGACTAAGCGTCTTTTAATTTCATGGCTGCAATCATCATCTGCAGCGATTTTGGAGCCCCCAAAAATAAAGTCTGACACTGTTTCCACCGTTTCCCCATCTATTTCCCATGAAGTGATGGGACCGGATGCCATGATCTTTGTTTTCTGAATGTTGAGCTTTAAGCCAACTTTTTCATTCTCCTCTTTCACCTTCATCAAGAGGCCTTTTAGCTTCTCTTCACTTTCTGCCATAAGGGTGGTGTCATCTGCATATCTGAGGTTATTGATATTTCTCCCGGCAATCTTGATTCCAGCTTGTGTTTCTTCCAGTCCAGCATTTCTCATGATGTACTCT